>CM042385.1:7233174-7240674 GCA_023634145.1 Thymallus thymallus | reverse complement strand
ATGCCTGTCCCAGTACTCACACTTGCAGTGTGTGTCGCAGAGTGCCTGTTTCCTCATGTCACAGAGTCGTACTGATCCTCTACTGCTGCTGTAGGCCAAGGTGTTGCACTGCTGAGGATGGAACTCTGCTGCTGTAATCACCTCTGTCAGATCCTCCATGTTACACGGCTTAATGTCCACAATGTCTGGGGAGGGGCACGCTCAGGGAGAAATAACAGTTTTGGAGAAATCCAGGATGTCACATTCCGTTAAATGTTTTTGATTGTTTATAACGAGACAGAGGAACAGAATACAGGCTTAGCACTTGTTCCTAGAGGTCAAAGGTTATTTGAAACAGCAGTCGGCAACCTATAAATGTTGTAGACAGATACACTATGATAGAGGATATGTTAGTATGGGGTTAAAGGCTAAAGGTGAAAGGATACTGAAGCTCTGGTCGGTGATCTCCAGGTTCCACAGGTTGACCCTGAGGTCGTCGGTGGAGATGTAGGTCTGGAGGTCAGAGTTCACAGAGATGGAGTTGATGTGATAGGTGTGGGCGTTACTGAACACACGCCGCGCTGTCGCCTCTACCATCAGATCTGTGGGCTGGAGGACAGGCACCTGGGAGGGAGGGAGGGAGGTTTAACACAGTACATATATCACTTAATAAAACTTAATTGAATCTAAGACTGAGAGAGCATTCACAGATTGAGGTATTTCTATTTCAGTACACCTGGCTCTATACAGCCATGCAGTCTCTGCTACACACATACACATCCTTTCACATGACTTCATGTACTGTATGTCTCCACTTGAATATAGTGGTATCATGTACTGTCTCCACAGTGGTAGACTGCACAGCAGCAGGCCTAGTGAGCTGGTGTTAGGACTGAGGGGCCAGGGATGGCCTGAGTGCACCACTGAGCCCTACAGAGGAACCAGCTATAATCCATTATGGTATATGACATACAGTACAGGAGGACATAGGAGAAGCAGAGGAGAGAGTAGAGAGAGTAGAGAGAGAGAGAGAGAGAGAGAGAGAGAGAGAGAGAGAGAGAGAGAGAGAGAGAGAGAGAGAGAGAGAGAGAGAGAGAGAGAGAGAGAGAGAGAGAGAGAGAGAGAGAGAGAGAGAGAGAGAGAGAGAGAGAGAGAGAGAGAGAGAGAGAGAGAGAGAGAGAGAGAGAGAGAGAGACAGAGAGAGTTGTGTGTTGTGTGTAATGTTTACTGTTCATTTTTTTATTGTTTATTCACTTTGTTTATTATCTATTTCACTTGCTTTGGCAATGTAGACATATGTTTCCCATACCAATAAACCACAAAAATTGAAATTGGAATTGAAATGGAATTGAATTGAGAGAGAGACAGAGACAGAGACAGAGACAGAGACAGAGACAGAGGAGAAAGGCCCCTAACAGATACACGGAACCGGGACTCTCTGTGTGAGAATTAAAGACCATGGATGGCTGGGTGATGGGGCTGCAAAAAAGGGAGTGTGAAAGAGAGAGATAGAGAGATGATCCCCTTCATCGTATTCATCTCAGTGCACATATCGATCAATCTCTCCCTTTCTCCCTTTCTCCCTGTCTCCCTTTATCCATCTCTACCTCCCTCCCTCCCTCTAAGCCTGTGGTTGTGTGTGTTTGATGGTGACAGGGACTCATCTGTCAGTGCTGACGGAACATATGAGATCAGTCTGAGTGATTCTCTATACCAGAGTGTTGAAAAAACGGATTCTTCTCTCAGTGATAAGGACCAATACACCTGTCCTGAGAGAGATGAGCTTCATATTCAATGGCAAAGTAATTTGGAATAGCCAAAATTCATGGAGTTTATTTGTGAGAGTAATACTGTATATTGCCAGAAAGACTGTAATATAACCATTTGCTTTATATATCCCTCATTCACAAAGTATTGATGTCAGTGATATCAAACAACATTTTCATCTTTGGACCCCTGGGGACAATGAGATATTAACTTATTATCATTCTGCTCGTATAAGATACTGTGTGTGTGTGTGTGTGTGTGTGTGTGTGTGTGTGTGTGTGTGTGTGTGTGTGTGTGTGTGTGTGTGTGTGTGTGTGTGTGTGTGTGTGTGGGTGTGTGTGTGTGTGTGTTCTACAACAAACACGTCAAATTTCGAAGTTGTTCCAAATGTCAAATTTAAGGTTAAGTTAGGGTTACGTTCAGGCATTAACTCTGAAATATTAAGGTTAGGCATTGGTTAAGGTAAGGGTTAAAGTTTGGGATAGGCTTAAAACAAAAATATAAAAAACAAATTTCTATCGCTGGATTTGAACTTAATCCCATCCTTGGGATAGGGTTAAAACTAAATGTTTTAAAATGACTGTCTAGCACTGGGATTGAACATGTGACCCTCGGGTGCCGGAGTTCACAGCTTACACCCTTCCGCCCTCCCCGTCCACAACGCCCTAGCAAAACCGAAACCTACTTAACGGTAACAGCGCTCACTGTTGCCCCTAGTGGCCGTTTTCCATGTAATTTCCCGACATCCTCAGACATGGATGGACGTCGAGTACTGACTTGTATCACAGGTGACCTGGCTGGTGTTCTCACCCGTAGTGAGGTGATTGTAGATGAGTGTCTGATTCGTCCGTCTTCATCCTTCAGGTTGTATCCCTCTGGTCGTCTGTCTCGCTCACTGATCTTCCAGAGCTTCACTGTCTTATCTACACACAAACACACACAACACACACCGAACACAGAGGGAGAGACAGAAACAGAGAGACAATGCGAAACAGAGAGAGAGAATGAAAGAGAGAGTATGAGGGAGAAATAATGAAAGAGAGGGAGAGAGAATGAAAGAGAGAGAGTATTAAGTATTAATGCTACAGTTAGTGTGGGTGGTGTGTGCTGTGTTAAATCTGTCACTGTGATGGACTGATGCCAGCCTGGATGCTGCTGCCTATGACAGTGACCATAGAGATGATATAGTGATGTTATAACTGCTGTCATAAGGAGGATCAGATACAAATCCGCAGATAAATAATTTAAACCAGGAGAAGCATCACCATTCATTTGATAAAAGAGGTAACCATTGGGATGAAAAAAATACATGTTTCCCCAGGCAGATTCTGTACATACTGCATATTGTACGTACACTGAGAACAAAATATTAAGAACACCTGCTCTTTTCCATGACATTGACTGACCAGGTGAATCTAGGTGAAAGCTATGAGACCTTATTGATGTCACCTGTTAAATCCACTTCAACTCAATATTAGGTGTGTGTTCCTAAGTTTTGTACACTCAGCCCCTCTAGCCTTTCAATACCCAAGGGCAATTTTCTGTACTATTAGATATGTGTGTGTTCTGCTTGACTGAGCCAAAGCCACCAGCAGAATCCTTGCCGATTGAGAGCTTCACGCATCGATGCAACAGCAGAACACACACACTCATGCACGGACACACGTCAGAACACACACACACAGCAGGGCCACACGACCAGATGGAGCTCCTCTGGCTATGGTTCCACTGCTTCTAACTCCTATACACACATACACACAGCGCACACACACTCAAACCCCACCGTTGGTGGAGAGGAGGAAGTAGGCAGCGTTCTGCTGCGGCAGCCATCTTATCTTGTTGATCTTCTCCTCTATCTCCAGACTCTTCAGGTAGTCAAACTCTGGCTCATGACTCTGAACGTACTGTAAACATTATACTCCCCTCGCCTCTGGGGCTCGCTTTTAGTCTGTGGGGGAGAGTGAGAAAGAAAGAAAGAGAGAGAGAGAGAGAAAGAGAGAGAGAGAGAGAGAGAGAGAGAGAGAGAGAGAGAGAGAGAGAGAGAGAGAGAGAGAGAGAGAGAGAGAGAGAGAGAGGGAGAGAGAGATAGAGAGAGAGAGAGAGATACAGGTTGGTTGGAAGGTATCATAAACAATATACTCCCCCTGCCGCTGGGGCTGACTCTTAGTTTGGAAGGAGAGAGAAGGAGGGCAGAAGAGAGAGGGGGAGAGAAACACAGGTTAGGCTGTAACGTACAATACTTTAGACATTTAGAGGGAGAGGGGAGAGCGAGGTGGGAGACAGAGATGAGGGGAGGAAGAGAGATACAGAGGTAAAGAGAGCGAGGACACAGAAAGAGAGAGTGTGTGTGTTGTTTATACCTCCTGCTCTCTCTGGAACACCACCACTCTTCCTCCTTTGTCCCCTGTGGCCAGCAGCTCCCCCGAAGGGTTGAACTCCACCGTGGAGATTATGTCAGCTAAAACAAAAGACAGAGACACAGGGATAATGCATCACATGGATAATGTACCACAGGGATCATGTACAACTGCGATAATGTACCACATGGATAATGTAACACATTGATGCAACACACGGATAATGCAACACATGGATAATGCACCACACCGATAATGTACCACATGGATAATGCAACACAGGGATGATACACCACAAGGATAATGTACCACGTGGATAATGAAGCACATTAATAATGTACCTCATGTATAATGTACAACAGGGATTATGTACCAGATTAATAATGCAACACATCGATAATGCAACACATGGAAATGTCACAATGTACTACATGGATAATGCAATACATGGATAATGTATGCAGAGATAACGCACCACAGGATAATGTACCACAGGTATAATGTACCATAGGGATAATGTATCGCATGGACAATGCATCACATGGATAACGCACCACATGGATAATGTACCACAGGTATAATGTACCACAGGGATAATGTAACACATTGCCGATGCAACACATGGATAATGTACCACGCCGATAATGTACCACATGGATAATGCAACAGAGGGATGATGCACCACAGAGATAACGTACAACATAGATAATGTACAACATGGATAATGTAAAACAGTGATAATGTACCACATGATTAATGCAACACATGGATAATGTACCATGTTGACAATGTACCACGTGGATAATGCAACACAGGGATAATGTACCACATGGATAATGCACCACAGGGATAATATACCACAGATATAATGTACCACAGGGATAATGTATCACATGGACAATGCATCACATGGATAGCGCACCACAGGGATAATGTACCACAGGTATAATGTACCACAGGGATAATGTAACACATTGCCGATGCAACACATGGGATAATGTACCACGCCGATAATGTAACCACATGGATAATGCAACAGAGGGATAATGTACCACAGGGATAATGTAACACAGATATATTTTCACACAGAGATTAAAGTTAACTGCACAGAGACACAACCAGTGAGAACATTTGCTACATTTTAAGATATTATTCATTTTCACCCATTTTCCATTTACCAAAATGTAACTTAAATGAGAAAGCTTCAGCTTGCCTTATAGTTTATAGCTCAACTTCTTTTATGGACAGAATATCTAGGAAACAAAGGGTTGCCCTGGTGACCCAGATAAAATTAGAAATATGGGTAAAATATGTGGGTTAAACGACTGTCTGAAATCAGTCTGAAACTGATTGTGTTATTTCATCTAATTCACCCCAATCATCAGACTAAAATAGTCTGGCAATCAGCCAGTTAATTAACTTAACGATCCTCACACAACCAGTAACTCATCAGAATCTCATCAGTTCAGTAGCAAATTTAAAGCACACTATGATCATCACACTATCAATGCGATAGTTTCCTCTATGAATTAAGCAGCTCCTGTCCCCCACAGGAGCCATAGTGGTGAAGTAATCCATAAAGGGCGTTTTCCTCTCAAGTCATTAGTACATGAAACCAGACATCTTCAATCCGCAGACACAGAGAGATTATAAGGACACTACTTTAGGATAGAATTCAACTGCTGCAAACAGCCAAGTCGTATCATTTCACAGTCAAGCTTAGAGACACCAGTCCAGTGCATTTGGCTCCTCGGCCACTGAAATTAGCCACAACCAATACATCTCTCACATCAAGCATCTAAAACAAGCTAATGGGTTTTTAGATTGTAACACAGACAGATACCTAGATACCACCTCCTCTCCTCCTGAAACACATGCATCTGATCTGCATAGGAGAGACTACAGCTCTACATCTGAACATTCTAGAGATGGACACATCTCACAATCCAACTGGTTTGTTCCTGACAGCTGTAACGAAGCACAAACCAAGACAGAGAGCTGTAGTTAGCTGTAGTTAGCTGTACATGTATGCACACACACACCAGAGGAGGCTGGTAGGAGGAGCCATCCAGGACCTCTATACCAGCCGGTATCAGAGGAAGGCCGAGAAATTGTCGAAGACTACAGCCACCCAAGTCATAGACTGTTCTCTCTGCTACCACCCTCTGTCTCTCTCTCTTTAACTGCCTGCCTGCCTGCCTGTCTGTCTGTCTGTCTGTCTGTCTTGCATTGTCTGTCTGTCTGTCTGTCTGTCTCTCTTTCATTGTCTGTCTGTCTCTCTCTCTTTACCTGTCTGTCTGTTTGTCTCTCTCTCTCTTTACCTGTCTGTCGGTTTGACTCTCTCGCTCTTCACTGTCTGTCTTTCTCTCTCTCTTTCACTGTCTGTTTGTCTCTCTCTCTCTCTCTTTCACTGTCTGTCTGTTTGTCTCTCTCTCTCTCTCTCTCTCTCTCTCTCTCTCTCTCATCATTAACATATTAAGCCAGTGAGGGGAAACAGTAATTGATGGAGTCTTTTTAACGAGTTTACACTCCAACACATCCTCCTTCATCTCAGTGAATGAACAGAACCACTGAAGCAGAGACCATGTAGACACCAGACAGAGTCTTGATGGAGCTCCTCTCAAAATGAACTGTATAAATACAAATAACCTAAAACTGAATAATTTCCAATCAGAGAGTCACGTGACATCATGGTGTACTGTCATTCCTTTGTGTTCCCTCTTAGTTTTTTTGTAA
This sequence comes from Thymallus thymallus, assembly GCA_023634145.1. Classification (NCBI taxonomy): domain Eukaryota; kingdom Metazoa; phylum Chordata; class Actinopteri; order Salmoniformes; family Salmonidae; genus Thymallus; species Thymallus thymallus. Next base: position 7,233,835 of record CM042385.1, on the reverse strand, counting down.
AAGATGAATCCAACAAATGTGACTACGTCCTCAGGTTTATTGCAGACATTTCAGTCGGTGACCTTCTTTGGTGGTGGAAGTGGCTCCCAGACCACGGCTGTGTCCCAAATGGCACACCCTACAGCGCACTACTTTTGACCATGGGCTCGGGTCAGACGTAGTGTGCTATATAAGGAATTGCGTGCCATTTGGGACGCGAGTGAATAAGGTCTATGAATCTTGTAGCAAGTCAGATGTGACACAGCCAGGGTCAGAGGTCAGAGAGAGACATCAGACAGATGCACCCTGATGGCAAACATCAATCACTGGCAATAGCACAGAGACAGGCTAATGTAGCCCTCAGCCACAGAGACAGGACCACCAGTCAGGAGGGCAGAGATATAATCCTGAGAACACACTAAACTCTGGGGTCATCAGAGGAGAGCTACCTAGTAAAATAATCTATATGAGACTGAACAAACAGAGACTAGGTGAAATTCACATGAACTCCAGCTAAAACAGCCACATACACCAGCTAAAACGGTTGTTGTGTAAGAAGACAACATGGCGTGACTGTGGACAGCCAGTTACGTAAGTGTGCTGTTTTATTAGGTAGAGAGAGGGTAACTGGCAGCGGAGTTCCGTGTCAATGCTTTCTGTTAGACACATTGGAACAGTGCAC
>CM042385.1:7104827-7232934 GCA_023634145.1 Thymallus thymallus | reverse complement strand
GTAATAAAGCGAACATATAATAACAACACATCTCTCTCTCTCTCTCTCTCTCTCTCTCTCTCTCTCTCTCTCTCTCTCTCATATATATATATATATATACACAGTACCAGTCAAACGTTTGTACACACCTATTCATTCAAGTGTTTTTCATTTATTTGTACTATTTTTTACATTGTAGAATAATAATGAAGACATCAAAACTATGAAATAACACATATGGAACAATGTAGTAACCAAAAAAATGTTAAACAAATCCAAATATATTTTAGATGCTTTTCCAACAGTCTTGAAGGAGTTCCAACAGACCCTTAATTCTGTTGAAGATCCTTTGGCAGCGATTACAGCCTCCAGTCATATTGGGTATGACACAGATGCTCTCAAGCTCTGTCAGGTTGGAAGGGGAGCATCGCTGCACAGATTTTTTCAGGTCTCTCCTGAGATGTTCGATCGGGTTCAAGTCCGGGCTCTGGCTGGGCCACTCAAGGACATTCAGAGACTTGTCCCGAAGCCACTCTTGAGTTGTCTTGGCTGTGTGCTTAGGGTCGTTGTCCAGTTGGAAGGTGAACCTTCGCCCCAGTCGGAGGACCTGAGCACTCTGGAGCAGTTTTCGTCAAGGATCTCTCTGTACTTTGTTCAGTAAATTTTTCTCTTGATCCTGACTAGTCTCCCAGTCCTTGCCACGGAAAAACATGCCCACAGCATGATGCTGCCACCACCATGCTTCACCATAGTGATGGTGCCAGGTTTCCTCCAGACGTGATGCTTGGCATTCCAAAGAGTTCAATCAGACCAGAGAAGCATGTTTCTCATGGTCTGAGAGTCCTTTAGGTGTCTTTTGGCAAACTCCAAACGAGCTGTCATGTGCCTTTTACTGAGGAGTGGCTTCCATCTGGCCACTCTACCATAAAAGCCTGATTGGTGGAGTGCTGCAGAGATGGCGTTCCTTATGGAAGGTTATCCCATCTCCACAGAGGAATTCTGGAGCTCTGGCAGAGTGACCATTGGGTTGTTGGTCACCTCCCTGACCAAGGCCCTTCTCCCCCAATTGCTCAGTTTGGCCGGGCGGCCAGCTCTAAGAAGAGTCTTGGCGGTTCCAAACTTCTTCCATTTAAGAATGATGGAAGCCATTGTGTTCTTGGGGACCTTCAATGCTGCAGAAATGTTTTGGTACCCTTCCCCAGATCTGTGCCTCAAGCTCTAATTCCTTCGACCTCATGGTTTGGTTTTTGCTCTGACATGCACTGTCAACTGTGGGATATTATATAGACAGGTGTGTGGCTTTCCAAATAATGTCCAATCAATTTAATTTACCACAGGTGGACTCGAATCAACATGTAGAAATATCTCAAAGATGATCAATGAAAACAGGATGCACCCAAGCTCAATTTTGAGTCTCTTAGCAAAGGGACTGAAAACTTATGTAAATAAAGTATTTCTGTTTTTTATTTTTAATATATTAGCGAACATTTCTAAAAACCTGTTTTCGCTTTGCAATTATGGGGCATTGTGTATAGATTGATGTGGAATTTTTTTAAAGAAAAAGTAAAAAAAAGGGGTCTGAATACTTTCCGAATGCACTGTATATATACTGTATTTCTCTCTCTCTCTCTCTCAAAGATGACCTTTGTCATTCTCTCTAACCTGTGGTTGCAGAGTCAGCAAAAATAGAAATTCCTTAGAGCTTTGGTTGGTTTATTTTAGAGACTCTGTAATGTCCTACTGTACACTAGGGTATTCTTTAATGAAACCCCATTCATGTTTCCTTTCACTGCAGACTCAATAAAACATCTGATCAGGAAATGAAAAACCTAATCAGCAGCTGGGGAGAGGGCTGTGGCTCACACACACTACACACTACACACACCTACACACTACACACACTACACAGCTTGTGACTAAACCCAACACACACACACACTAAACAGAATATGACTAAACCCAACACACACCCGCTGCATGCACTCACGCACACACACACACACACACACACACACACACACACACACACCCGCTGTAATGCAATGTGTTCCCCACCCCTAACCCCCTGCCCTCTCCTAAAATGTGAGGCATAACATTTTGAGATGTGCTTTCTCATGATAATGGATGCAGCCCTTGGGCAGAGAGAGACGGAGACAAGGGCTAAGTCTTTTCATGATGGGGTCCTAAAGTGTAGCCTCAGGGCATTTGCCTTGGCACAGGGTGTTTCAGCACAACACTCCTCTCCTCCTCTTCTCCTCCTCTCATCCTCCTCCCCTGTCATACAGACCCTTAGTGGGATTGTGTCTTCTCCAGTAGTGACACCGTATTAAAATTCAGCAAACATATACAGAGGAGAGAGGAGAGGAGAGGAGAGGAGAGGAGAGGAGAGGAGAGAGAGAGAGAGGAGGAGAGAGAGTGAGGAGAGAGAGAGAGAGAGAGAAGAGAGAGAGAGAGAGAGAGAGAGAGAGAGAGAGAGAGAGAGAGAGAGAGAGAGAGAGAGAGAGAGAGAGAGAGAGAGAGAGAGAGAGAGAGAGAGAGAGAGAGAGAGAGCCCGAGAGATTACATGTCCTCCCAGTTTAGATTTTAAGGTCATTGTTCGGATGGCTAGATTTAAAGGGAAAAAAATCTATGTCAATCCTGTAGTTGTGTCCTACAGCTCCCTGCCATGGTCACAGGGAAATGGTAATGTTGCTACCCAAATGGCTCCCTATTCCCTATATCAAGTCTATTCAACTGGCGGCCCTCAGGACAGATCCAGGCCGTTTATTAATTAAGATTGGCCCTTTGATCAATTCTGAACATGAATAAAAGATCTGGAAAAAAATCCCCACCAAAATGCAACGTTCAGTGCCAAAATGACAAGCACTATTGTGGTTTCTAGCTGTTTTTAGCTATTTATAGGGGGTTTTGATGGTTTCCTAGCGGTTGTTTTGCGGTTTCTAGTGCCTGTGTGGCATGTTGATTATTTTCTCTTCATATGAAGTTGTCTCTAGTGTTTGAATGGAATAACACTATTTGACAGGTCAAATAAGCTTTTTATTTGACACGCCAAATAATACAATTCTATTATAGAATGTTGTGTGTGCTGAAGTTGCACATGCAAGCCAAGCACCACTATTACGATCAGCAGCACTGTCAAAGCTGTACAAAAAAGTCTGCGAACAAGCACAGACCGGCCACTAACGATGTGTTTACAATACTGTGTTGGTAATAAGGCATTATTTGCTCGACCAAATGGGAAAAGGTCTGTAAGACCAGGATTAAATGAGGAGGATCAAAAATGTTTGCAAATATCTTTGATACAGATGTTATTAGCAACTTTTGGGGTAGCTAGCTAGCTTTAGCTTGATAGCTTTACCTAGCTAGCACCAATGAACTAGCCTGAAAACAATGACTAATAGAAACTGCAGTCATTTTCAATATTCTTAGCAATTATTTAGGAATCCATGTGAGTAAGTATTAGCTAGGTAGCCACTTGAACTTGAACTTCAGTTCATGAAAATAACTAGCGTTTACTAGAGTTTACGCAAATATTAGTGTTGCAGCTCTTATTGCGGGACTGTTACATTTACATTTTAGTTATTTAGCAGACACTCTTATCCAGAGCAACTTACAGTTAGTTAGTGAATATATGTTCATACTTTTTTTCTTACTGGTCCCCCGTGATAATCAAAGCCACAACGTCCTCCTCAGAGTTATCAGACACCAAAACATCCACATTGTATTCTATTTCCTCTGAAATAGTGTTCAATACACATAGTAGGTTGACTGGTACAATAAATGTTGTTTCAGAGTCCCGCAATAAGAGCTACGACGCTAATGTTCTCTGGATGTCACTGAGTAGACTGATACCCCATGTCGTTGATCCACAATCCATAGGTAAGACTGTACAATGAAATAAGTATGACCCCCAATGCAATTCTAAAGTCTAATACATCCAGTGTGATTTCAACAGATTTTAGTAAAATTAACAAATTATTTTATTTTGTTGAATTTATATAACAACATTCCAACCTCGTTTACCATGATCCAAGGCATAATTCCACTATTTCTATTCACTTGCGTCACTGTCAATGACGTACTTTTATTTTGAAGGCTAACCGCAAATCCCAATAGGTGAGTCCGACCACCATTAATCAAATAAGAACAGTTTTATAAATTAGGGGTATTAGATGATGACACCTAGATAGTTAGCTAGCTACCTATAGCTACTGAAACAGATTATGTCGTTCTGCTATGTTTTTGGGGAAGAACATTGTTTGCATCCATCAGCTAGCTAGCTTTTTTTATGACCAGCACTGTCCAGAGCTTGGGGAAGGTCAGGTGTGCGAGACAAAACTTTACCAGCATCGTAGCATACCTTGTGACATATGAAATACGAGTGATAGTGTAATCAATGTTAAATTGTTATGTGACGTGCAGTCATATTCGGGTCCTGATTGGTCAACACGCTTATTTGACGCGTCAAATAGTGTTATTTGACAGTGTCTTCGGTCTTTTTTGACACGCAAAGACCCAAACGGCGTTCCATAGGTTTAAGCTACAATTTGAAAGCTACTGGGCGGTTTCACAACTGGACGTAATCGGGAGTCCCATAGGGCGGCGCACAATTGGCCCAGCGTCGTCCGGGTTAGGGGAGGGTTTGGCCGAGGTAGGCAGTCATTGTAAATAATAATTTGTTCTTAACTGACTGCCTAGTTAAATAAAATACAAATCATGTAATTTTTGGTTGAGCACCACCCACTTCTTTGCTAATTACTTTTAGCAACATTTCGTTAGAAGAAAAGTCCTTTATTGGTGAATGTGAAAAATGTCCGCCCCTCTCTGCAAATATTATTTATTTACATTTTTACATCTGGACCCTATTAGAATATAGTTGAATAGCCCTGCCCTATATAGTGCACTTATTTTTTACCAGGGCCCCATGGGAATTATGGGGAATAGGGTGCCATTTGGGATGCATAATGTTTCTACCCCTACCCTGGGTTTGGAAGAGAATTATAATAATCTCCTTCAAAATGGCTTCCGCTGTGAATATGTTCTACCATTCCTCGCATTTTCATTATTTCAATTTTTTTGTGTGTCTGAGGGGGAGGGGGGGGGGGGGGGGGGGGGTGCATGTGCGTGTGAGGTGATATGAAGACATGTACTGTAGCAGGAGTGTTACAGTCCATTAACTCTGCACACACGCCACACACACACACACACACACAGCGAGACGTCATCCATCCTATCGCTATTAGCAACATGTCATCTGTATGCGGCTGTATGCAAATAAGCTGGAATGTTAATTTTTTTTTCTTCCAGGCTCCTTTGCTCAGTCTTCACAGCCCTTGAAACAGTATCAAACACATCAAACTAATGGAAACCCCATTTTTAACTCTGTTCTATTTAAACCCCATGTTCTATTCATTCCAGCCATTACAATGAGCCCATCCTCCTATAGCTACTCCCACCAGCCTCCTCTAGTGTGTGTGTGTGTGTGTGTGTGTGTGTGTGTGTGTGTGTGTGTGTGTGTGTGTGTGTCTAGTATAGTGGATTAATGATGTGAGAGGCCAGAGAGGAGAATGAACACAGACACTCACCGGCTGATCCCTGATGCAGACTGCACTATACTGCTGTAAAACCTTTAGACCACACACACACAGTCTGTCATGTCCTGATATGTTTCACCTGTCTGTGTTTGTCCCCTCCCCACACCAGGTGCACCCTATCACCAGCATTAATCAGTGTGGGTATTTAGTCTCTTGGGTGCTGTTGGCATTTGCCAGATCGTCTTGCTTAGTCAGTCGTTTCCAGCACTCTCTCGTATTATTAACTCTGCCAGTCTGTTTCCCGGTATTTGGACCTCTACCTGCCTGTTGGATTACGTTCCTGTCTAGCCCCCTCATGTGCCTTCGACCATCTGATCTGCTGCCAAACGAACTCTGCCTGTATTACGGATTACGAGCCTGTCTACTCCTCTGCACTGCCAGTCTTCTGATTCCCGGTACCGAACGCTGCCTGAACTACGACTACGAGCCTGACTCCCCTTATTGGACGACTGCCATTCAGACTCCCGGTTACGAACATTGCCTGTCATTGACTACGAACCTGTCTTGTTCCATACTTCCTATTAAACAGTCAATCATATCTCTGCCTCCGTGTCCGCTTTTGGGTCCCATATATCTGTCGTTCTGTCAGAACGATCTGGCCATGACGGACCCAGCGGAGTTGACCCATCTGCAAAACGAAATAGCCCACCAAGGGGTTGTTGTGGGTCGACACGAGGAGGTGCTACGTTCAATTGCAGAGGAACTCAGTGAGCAGAGAGAGAACCAGCAGCGAGCCACCGAATGCTTGCTCAAACACTTGGAGAGGTTAACACTGGCACTACCGGCACAGAGCGCTTCCCTCCCGTCTCCTGTCCCACCTATACCCAGCAACCCAACACCTTCCCCGGTATCCTTTAGAGAACCGCACTTACCTGCCCCCGAACGGTTCTCTGGTGATTCGAGTTATTGTCGTCCTTTCTTGTCCCAGTGCTCGCGTATCTTCGAACTGCAGCCATCCTCTTTTCCCACAGAGAAGTCACGGGTCGCCTATATGATAACCATGATGACGGGGCGAGCCCTGGCATGGGCTACGCCGATATGGGACCAGCAGCTTTCCGTTTGTTTCAGTCTAGCAGCGTTCACTACGGAGGTAAAAAAAGTTTTCGATGCTCCATTATCCGGAAGAGAAGCGGCACGTCAGCTGCTACATCTAAGACAGGGGACTAGCAGCGTGTCGGATTACTCTATTAAATTCCGTACCCTGGCAGCGGAGTGCTCATGGAATTCCGAGGCTCTGCTCGACGCCTTCTATGACGGATTATGTGATCCCATCAAAGATGAACTCGCCGCCCGAGAGGTGCCTCCCAATTTAGACAGCCTCATCTCCATTGCCATGCGTATAGGAAGTAGACTTCAGGAACGAAATCGAGAGAGAGAAAATCGTCGTCCTGCTCAGGCACTTCCGCATTTCGGCGGACCGGGTGGTAGAGCGTCACCGGGACTGCCGGAATCACCCGAATTCTTCCGGGAACCACCGAGGGCGTCCGAGGTCCTTGCGTCTGAACCCATGCAAATAAGGAGGGCACAGCTGACGCCCGAGGAACGTCGACGCAGGATAGACAGTCACAGCTGCCTCTACTGTGGAGAGAAAGGACATTATGCAGCCGGTTGTCCTTTAAAAAGGGCGGGCTCATCCGTAACAGCAGGAATACGGGTGAGTCAAACTAAAACCCCGTGGGTATCCCCGGTTCGTTTTCCTTTTCCGGCCACTATTATTTGGGGTTCCCAAACCCTGAAAGTAAATGTCCTTATGGATTCAGGGGCTGACGATTGCTTCATTGATAGTTCACTTCTGGTTAAGTTAGGCATTCCCTCACGCCCTCTAAACACGCACATCGAGGCCACTGCCCTGGACGGTCGTTCTATTGGGCGGATGTCTCAGATATCGGTGCCCGTCACTCTAATCCTGTCTGGTAACCACAGGGAGGAGATCCAGTTCCTGCCCTTACATTCTCCTAACACTCCGATTGTGTTAGGCCATTCTTGGCTTGTCAAGCACAACCCTCACATCGACTGGACTACTGGTTCTGTTATTAACTGGAGCCCTTTTTGCCTTGCTCATTGTCTGAAGGCTGCTCCGCATGTTCTGAACAGACAGGTTTCACATTCCACAGAGGACATCGATGTGTCGTCTGTCCCTTCCGAATACTGGGATCTAAGGGAGGTCTTCAATAAGTCTCGGGCTACCTCTTTACCACCTCATCGGCCATATGACTGTGCCATAGACCTCCATCCAGGCACATCACCCCCCCGTGGACGTCTGTACTCCCTGTCCGGTCCGGAAACTAAGGCCATGGCGGATTATGTGGAAACCTCCCTCAGGGCTGGGATTATTCGGCCATCATCCTCTTCTGCTGGGGCGGGGTTTTTCTTCGTGGCCAAGAAGGATAAGACCCTACGCCCATGCATTGATTACCGGGGCCTGAACGACATTACGGTAAAAAAACGTTACCCACTTCCACTGCTCGCCTCCGCCTTTGAGCTGCTCCAAGGAGCCACAATATTCTCTAAACTGGATCTCCGAAACGCCTACCACCTGGTACGGATACGAGAAGGGGATGAATGGAAGACAGCGTTTAACACTGCTAGTGGACACTATGAATACCTGGTGATGCCATTCGGGTTGACTAACGCTCCCGCTGTCTTCCAGGCTCTGGTAAACGACGTACTCCGGGACATGATTAATCGTTTTGTTTTTGTGTATCTGGACGATATCTTGATTTTTTCCCACTCAGCCCAGGAACACACGGCACACGTAAGACAGGTCCTTCAGCGATTATTAGAGAACCAACTGTTTGTGAAAGCAGAGAAGTGTGAATTCCATCGATCTGTCATTCCTTTCCTGGGTTACATAGTGGCTGCGGGTAGCATCCGAATGGATCCAGGCAAGGTCCAAGCCGTCACGGATTGGCCACAACCCTCTTCACGCCTGGATCTGCAACGTTTCCTGGGGTTCGCCAATTTTTATCGGCGATTCATACGTAATTACAGTATTTTGGCAGCCCCACTCACTGCCTTAACCTCGACTAAGGTGAACTTTGTATGGTCCCCCCAAGCCGCCCAGGCTTTCGCTGCCCTCAAACAGCGCTTCACCTCAGCCCCGATTTTGATTCATCCAGATCCGGCCCGGCAGTTTGTGGTGGAGGTGGACGCCTCCAATGTCGGTGTGGGGGCCGTCTTGTCACAAAGGTCGGACAGCGACCAGAAGCTGCACCCCTGCGCATTCCTCTCTCGTCGTCTGACACCTGCTGAGGTTAACTACGACGTCGGCAACAGGGAATTGCTGGCGGTCAAGACTGCATTGGAGGAGTGGAGACATTGGCTGGAGGGGGCGGAACAGCCATTTCTTGTGTGGACAGACCACAAAAACCTGGAGTATCTACGCTCAGCCAGGAGGCTCAATGCCCGACAAGCCAGGTGGGCTCTGTTTTTTACCCGCTTTGATTTCACCCTATCTTATCGACCTGGTTCTAAGAACACTAAACCGGACGCCCTCTCCCGTGTGTTCAGTCCTGCTGCTGCCCAAGGTAGTGAGCACATTCTCCCTGCCTCTTGTCTGGCTACGTCCTTGGTCTGGGGTATTGAAGAGGATGTGCGTAACGCACAACAGTTGAGCCCTGACCCCGGAGGGGGTCCGCCAGGCTGCCTGTTCGTGCCTGACTCCGTCCGGTCCCGAGTCCTGGAGTGGGGTCATTCATCTAAACTGACCTGCCACCCCGGCTCACGGCGGACCCTGGCATTTATTCGTCGAAGGTTTTGGTGGCCCACCATGGGAGTGGATGTTCCCTCTTTTGTCTCTGCATGCACAGTGTGTAACCAAAACAAGACGCCCCGCCAGGCCCCGGCTGGTCTCCTACAGCCTCTTCCGGTCCCTCATCGTCCATGGTCGCACATCTCCCTGGATTTTGTCACAGGCCTGCCGCAATCTGACGGCAATACCGCTATCCTCACCATTGTGGACCGGTTCTCGAAGGCGGCACACTTCATCGCCCTGCCTAAGCTGCCATCGGCCAAGGAAACGGCCCAACTGATGGTGCAGCACGTTTTTAGGATCCACGGATTACCCATTGACATCGTCTCCGACCGGGGCCCTCAGTTCACTTCCCAGTTCTGGAGGGCTTTCTGTACCCTTATTGGTTCTTCTATCAGCCTGTCCTCTGGATTCCACCCAGAGTCTAACGGCCAATCAGAGCGGGCAAATCAAGATCTAGAGACTGTGCTACGCTGCCTGGTTTCGGACAACCCCACCACCTGGAGCCGGCAACTCGTTTGGGTGGAATACGCCCGCAACACCCTGCCTTCCTCCGCTACAGGGCTTTCACCCTTCGAGTGCTCCTTGGGCTACCAGCCTCCGCTGTTTTCAGAGCAGGAAGAGGAGGTTGGCGTCCCGTCGGCCCAGCTGTTTGTTAGACGCTGCCGTCGGACCTGGAGAAAGGCCCGGGCTGTTCTTCTACGAACAAATACCAGGTATCGGCGGCAGGCCGACCGTCGCAGGACCCAAGCTCCCCACTACCGTGTTGGCCAGAGGGTGTGGCTGTCCACCCGAGATCTGCCCCTTCGGGTGGAAAGTCGCAAGCTTTCGTCCCGTTACATCGGCCCTTATCAGATCTCCCGGGTTATCAATCGCTCAGCTATACGCCTCATGTTGCCCCGGTCCCTCCGCATTAATCCTACCTTTCATGTGTCCCGTGTAAAACCTGTCTCTCACTGTCCTTTGTCTCCTGTTCCCAGGCCTGCCCCTCCTCCTCGGGTTATTGACAACCAACCTGCTTGGACGGTGCGTCGCCTCCTGAGAGTCCGTCCCCGGGGCCGGGGTTTCCAGTACCTGGTTGACTGGGAGGGCTACGGGCCGGAGGAGCGGTCTTGGGTCTCTACCAGGGACATCCTCGACCCGGAGCTCATCGCTGACTTTCATCGGCGACATCCCGGTCAGCCAGATATGCACCCGGGTCGGCCGCCAGGTGGCGCCCGTAGGGGGAGGGGTACTGTCATGTCCTGATATGTTTCACCTGTCTGTGTTTGTCCCCTCCCCACACCAGGTGCACCCTATCACCAGCATTAATCAGTGTGGGTATTTAGTCTCTTGGGTGCTGTTGGCATTTGCCAGATCGTCTTGCTTAGTCAGTCGTTTCCAGCACTCTCTCGTATTATTAACTCTGCCAGTCTGTTTCCCGGTATTTGGACCTCTACCTGCCTGTTGGATTACGTTCCTGTCTAGCCCCCTCATGTGCCTTCGACCATCTGATCTGCTGCCAAACGAACTCTGCCTGTATTACGGATTACGAGCCTGTCTACTCCTCTGCACTGCCAGTCTTCTGATTCCCGGTACCGAACGCTGCCTGAACTACGACTACGAGCCTGACTCCCCTTATTGGACGACTGCCATTCAGACTCCCGGTTACGAACATTGCCTGTCATTGACTACGAACCTGTCTTGTTCCATACTTCCTATTAAACAGTCAATCATATCTCTGCCTCCGTGTCCGCTTTTGGGTCCCATATATCTGTCGTTCTGTCACAGTCTCTATAATGAGTTATTAGTCTTGACAATCAACCGTAAATTGAAGGTATAAAAACACAAAGATGGGGCTCGTCCATGCCAGCTCCCCAGACGGACGAGACAGACAGTCCTCTAAAGCTGAGGCGGTACACCCTTTATTTAACACCTGGATTAACCCCCACCCACTCTCTCTGTCCGTCGGTCCATAGAGAGGTCTCATGTTTGTCCAGAGAGAGAGAGACACTTATTTCCCTCAGACCAATAAAGAATTTGAAAACAAATCCAATCTTGATAAACTCCCATGTCTGTTAGGTGAAATACCACAGAGTGTAATCACAGCAGCAAGATTAGTGACCTGTTGTCATGAGAACAGGGAAACCAGTGAAGATCAAGCACCATTGTAAATACAACCTATATTTATCTGTTTATTTATTTTCACTTTCATACTTCAGCTACTTGCACATCGTTACAACACTGTACATAGCCAATAATATAACATTTTAAATGTCTATATTATTTTAAAACTTTTGTGAGGGTCATGTTTATTGTTAATTTCAGATTTTTTTATTCCCTTGTCTATTCCACTAGCTTTGTCAATATAAACACTTGTCCCATGCCAATAAAGCTCTTTGAATTGAACTGAGTGACAGAGAGAGCAAGAGACCATCCCTCTGTACATCATGTCCTGTCCTCTAAGTATGACTCCTACACCCTGCAGACAGAAGTGACCAGAGAATCCTGATCTTTTTAGACTCTGTTAGGGAGGCTCTGATGCAGGAGATGGATATCCAGACAGGTGGCTACCAATCATCCTCCTATTGGGGAACAGATACTGGTTTCACAGTAGCCTTGTAGAACCAGACAGAGGACTAAGCTCAACATTCTGTTTTGCTTTTACATGGTTAGATATCTCAGTCAGACTGGTTCCAACAGGTTAATATCACAGTATCAGTTACATTTTTGTCATTTAGCAGATGCACTTATCCAGAGCAACTTACAGTTAGTTAGTGCATACCTGTTCATACTGTTTTTCATACTGGTCCCATGTGGGAATCAAACCCACAACCCTGGCATTGCAAGTGCCATGCTCTACCATCTGAGCTAAACAGGACGTTAGCATCAGTTAGTCCTGGTTAATCAATAGACGTGATCAGTGACTGAGGCTAACATTATTAATCAGAATAGTCTAACGATGGGACTTGATGATATCAGTAAATCACTGGACTAACCCTGATCAATTAGCCAGACACAGCCAGGGACTGTAGGAGGCTGTACTGTCCTTGGTGCTGAAACCAGTCAGACTTTCTAGAATGATCCAACCTCACAGAAAAACACACTCCTCTCTTCTCTTCTCTCTCTCTCTCTCTCTCTCCCTCCCTCCCTCCCTCCCTCCCTCCCTCCCTCTCTCACACACACACACACATTATATTTACTGACTCATTCAAGGCTGCTTCATATGCCATTCAGAGCACATTCATTCAATCAGGCCAGCCATTGAAACAGACATACCATAGATCGGTTACATATGTTTCTAAATATGGAGCAGGAGAGATTTTCAACGTCAATTCAACGTCTATTTCATTGAAATTACGTGGAAACAACGAATGATTCAACCAGTGTGTGCCCAGTGGGTAGGGAGTAGGCCAGACCAGTAGACCATCACCCTCTATAAATGCGCAGACTGCCATCCGAAGCAACAATTAATCAGTACGCTACATGACACCAGACAAGATCAATGAGGTTCCGGGTCGGGACGCTATAATGACGAAAATGTGTATTCTTCTGATGACAATTAGTAGCATATATAAATCCCTCATCATAACCAATACTCGGCCTTCTTTACAGTACAGTTTGTCAAATCAAGCGGTGTACTCTATGAAATAAACCGAACAGTGTAAATATGTGATGAAGAATAGCTTAGCTTGTTTTCCGTCGCATACCTTCAGTAGCATAGTTGCGGTCGCGTAGGAAGCTGTTGTTGATCTTGCGGGTGTCACTCTCCTCCTCCATTGATAAATCGGTTGGTTCTGGATCCTGATACCGTTAAAGACATCCTGGACGTCACCATCAGCAGCAGGCGGGTCGCGCGACCAGCGTGAGGGCTGTCATCTTGACTCCAACTCTCTGGTAGATGTAGCGGAATGATGAAATAGCAATATTGGCAAGTCCCGTCCACGTCTCAGTGCGCTTCAAACATGGGTTTTTAGCCTACGCAGTGACAGTGCTTTACAAATGTCTGTCTTTAGAAATTCTAGCGCATTTAACCTCGAATGGGTGGTGGTTCGTCTTGCCTCGTTAAAAAGACGAAAATAGCTGTAGTTTCAAATGATCAAAATGTCTTCATATAGTGCCACCTCCTTTGCTATGCAGTGCTTTGCAGTGGAATGGGTCAAATAAATAGCCTTTTCCCGATATGAGGGTGTGTGAATGAGATAGCAGTCCTCGGTAAATCTTATCTGGTGAGGATTTGAGTTGAAGCAGGCAAGACTCTCTCTCTCGAACAGCTTGGCTGGGGCGGGATTATGCGTCAAGCCAGGCTGGCTAAAGTCATTACAACATTTCCCTGCCAACCTCCTCCGTAGCAGATCAAAGTGCCACTTCGCTTTCCTCCTTCCTTATGCGTCAAGCCTGGCTGGCTAAAGTCATTCCAACATTTCCCTGCCAGCCTCCTCGGTTGCAGATCAGAGTGCGACTTCGCTTTCCTCCTTTCTTTCGTTCACCAAGCAAAGTCCTCCTCGTCTTCTCTCCTCGAACAGAAGGAACTCTGGTGCGGCGTGTATGGACTGGGGCGGCAGTATCCCTGGCGCTAGTACTGACGCGCCGCTTTAGCACCAGCCCTTTCCAATACAGATTGCCGCAGGCTGGATCTTCAAAACTACACACCGCAAACGCGTTTTGAACGCTCGCTGTGACGTTTAATCGAACCACCACAGTGCAGCCTACTGGCAATGGTCAGTCAGAAAATCATGAATTATGAATGACTCAAGATGACAAGCAGATCGGACATTGTACAGTCCCAGCATATAGGTTAATGCCAGGGCTAAATCCTATTTTTTTCCTCGGGTGACAATAAGGTTTAGTTAATACATAGTTACTGTTGTAGGCCTACAGACATCAGTGGAGAGGAAGAAATTGATGGGAGAGGAAGACATTGAGGGGAGAGGAGGCTCAAGCTATAGAGAAAGAAAGATGTGGATCAGGAGAGTTGGGACTTGGGGCAGAGAGAGGGGCTGAGAATGAGAGAGAGGGTTAGGGAGATAAGGGACAGGCAGGAAAAGCAAGGAAGGAAGAAAGAGAGAGGGAGAGAGGGGGGAGAAAGAGAGCAAGACATGGAGTGAGGGGGAAAGAGAGAGACAGAAAGAGAGAGGGGGAGAGAGAGAGGGAAAGAGAGGGGGAAGATAGAGAGAGGGGGGGGGGGAGCCAGAGAGAGAGAGAGAGGGAGAGGACGATGATGATGATGATGATGATGAAGGATGAAGGATGAGTGCAGCAGCCACTCTGATTAATTAGATTAAGTTGAGATGCCGTCGGCACCGGGTCTTTCTGGATCTAATATCAATCACCACTGGGACTTCCCCCCACACACACATTATCCTTTATAATCCCCCAATGTGTGTGTGTGTGTGTGTGTGTGTGCATGTTTGTTTGTGTGTGTGTGTGCATCTGTGTTCGTGCATTTGCATTGTGTCAATACACATGCAATTCAAGTAGCATTTGCAGCCAGGTCGCTCAAGATACCTGGTTAACCTACCTGGTTAAATAAAGGTGAAATAAAAATAAATAAATAAAAGATTCACTTCGAAAATGGACACCCGTCCATGGGCCGAGGACGCCGGGAGATGCCTTTAAAACGCGCCACTATGGGCAACGGTGAGCACTTCTACCGTCAAGTAGGCTTGGGTTTTGCTAAGCCGTGAACTCCGGCACCCGAGGGTCACATGTTCAATCCCAGTGCTAGACAGTCATTTTAAAACATTTAGTTTTAACTCTATCCCAAACCTTAACCCTTAACTTAAAGATGCACGTGCTTCAGTGCTAATGTGTATGTGTCTGTTTGTGCTGAGCGATTAACAAAAATGTAGGTTATTTTTAAACGACTAATTGACTGACGTTTGTTCAATTATTTGGATTCCACTTAGTTCGTTTTTTTTCTGTGAACTCGATGCGCACATCGCACAATTTCTCTAGAGATAAATCAGATCCAGCCTGAACTGTGCGATGTAGTAGGAAGTTGTAGTTTCCAACAGGCCAATATTCGACATAGTTTATGCGCAGAAAACGTGTCATTGAACTACAATGACCATATTCCATTACTCATCTACTTGTTCGGTCTGTGTTTCTTTTATGACTGCTACAGAAGAGAGAAAAATGCGCAATCGTGAGGTGATATAGAAAGCAGTTGTTGCTTCGCGAGGTATCTCTCCTTAAAAATACATGATCAAAGTGATTTATATTTGGTATTCAGTGGTCATAAAAATTTGCCTTATTTACTTTGAAGAACTACTGAAATTGTGATTTTGTCAGACAGCATATAAAGTCATCAAATAAAACAAGTGTAATATACACAACTGAAATATTTTATTAAATTAAAGTAACGTGAAATAAATTATGGTCAGTCACTTCCATCATGGGACTTTTATTAATTGTTTTATTCTGTGTTGTTACAGCATTCAACCCACATAATGCGTAGTGCATTTCACGTAAATAATAATAATAATTGAAACCGAAATCGAAAACTGAGATTTAATTTTTTTTTATCTAACTGAAACAGAACTGACCTCAAAAAGCACTAATCACTCTGCACTAGTGGCTGTGGGAGAGAGATGCTCTTCAAACCAGAAGCATCTCCTCTTGTCTCCTACACATGCTATGTTACACACTACCAGCCCCCCAGCCTCCACCTGAATACATTACAGAGCATTACCCATGCCACACACACACACACACACACACACACACACACACACACACACACACACACACACACACACACACACACACACACACACACACACACACACACACACACACACCACTATACTGAATACATTACAAGACATTACCCATGCAGAGCTATAATGAATCCAACTGGAGCATTGTGTTCTGTAAGGAAGAATGGTTACATATTTACACTCTCCTGCTCTTCTAATGAAATCTCTGTTCAAAACCACCGATCTTCAGCTTAAGATCGTTCTGAGTGGTCAGTGGAGCATCTCCATTGAAATAGGACATCTTTATCATAATTTAAACATGAGGACGGACGATTGTGTTCAGTCATGGAGTGTTACTAAAAAAGACAAGTCTTCTGTGTGTCGGTTGACTTAACAACAAGATTAGATTGAGATTAATTAGAACCACTGAGAGACAATGGAATTAGCAGAGTCATTGGAGTGAAGGCTGGTTGGTTGGACGATTATGGTTCCACTTGGGAAGTGGGTAGAAGGCAGGTGGCTTTTGTAGAGAGAGGGGGGGGGGGGGGGGAGGGGGGGCAAATGGAAAGAGTAAATAGCAACAGCCAGATAGAAAGTGAGAGAGAACGAGAGAGAGAGAGAGAGAGAGTGAGAAAGAGAGAGAGAGACATGAAGGAGAGGCCGTGAACAGCAGAGGCAGGACATTTGACTGTATACTGAAAGCATATGGAAGCCAGCAGACAAACCCTCAGATCAATGCCAGTTCTTTAATGACACAGATCCTCCCTCTCTTTTCTTCTCTAACCTCCCCTTTTCTCACCGTTTCACCCAGCCAATCTTCCTTTTTCCTTCCCCCCTCTCCCTAGCCCTGTCTCTAAGACCTTCCCCCCTCTCCCTAGCCCTGTCTCTAAGACCGTCTCCCCTTCTTCCACCTCTCCTCTGTCCCCTAGTCTGCTTCTAGGGGAGAGAGAGGCAGACCTGTCTGCAAACCAAACCCATCCATGTGTCAGTCAGTCAGTGTTACGGTCTAACTCTTAACAGGTCTTACAGGAGATGTCTAACTATAACAGGTCTTACAGGAGATGTCTAACTCTAACAGGTCTTACAGGAGATGTCTAACTCTAACAGGTCTTACAGGAGATGTCTAACTCTAACAGGTCTTACAGGAGATGTCTAACTCTAACAGGTCTTACAGGAGATGTCTAACTCTTAACAGGTCTTACAGGAGATGTCTAACTCTAACAGGTCTTACAGGAGATGTCTAACTCTAACAGGTCTTACAGGAGATGTCTAACTCTAACAGGTCTTACAGGAGATGTCTAACTCTAACAGGTCTTACAGGAGATGTCTAACTCTAACAGGTCTTACAGGAGATGTCTAACTCTAACAGGTCTTACAGGAGATGTCTAACTCTAACAGGTCTTACAGGAGATGTCTAACTCTAACAGGTCTTACAGGAGATGTCTAACTCTAACAGGTCTTACAGGAGATGTCTAACTCTAACAGGTCTTACAGGAGATGTCTAACTCTAACAGGTCTTACAGGAGATGTCTAACTCTAACAGGTCTTACAGGAGATGTCTAACTCTAACAGGTCTTACAGGAGATGTCTAACTCTAACAGGTCTTACAGGAGATGTCTAACTCTAACAGGTCTTACAGGAGATGTCTAACTCTAACAGGTCTTACAGGAGATGTCTAACTCTAACAGGTCTTACAGGAGATGTCTAACTCTAACAGGTCTTACAGGAGATGTCTAACTCTAACAGGTCTTACAGGAGATGTCTAACTCTAACAGGTCTTACAGGAGATGTCTAACTCTAACAGGTCTTACAGGAGATGTATAACTCTAACAGGTCTTACAGGAGATGCTTGAGGGCATCCAGAATCACCCCATGCGTACTCTTTTACAGGGTTAGAGCAGGTAGAATTAGGTCATAGCAACCCAACGCACACGAATGAGGGCATACCAAACAACACACAGTCACACAGTGTCACACAAGCATCTGGTATTCCTTAAGAGAGCAGCTGCATATTGTCAGTATTAATTTAAAGGAAAACCCACTGCTGATAGTTGGGTCAAAAGATACATAGATTCATCAGTACATAAGAAAAGCACAAGCCATCATCCTCTTGGTTGATCATTTCATTTTCTACTTGCTCTCACTGTTAAGATCCTGCTTTAAATTGCTACAAACATAGAAAGATAAGACACCTTAAAGATCCTTAGATGCTCTTCCAAATCCCACAACAGTCCTCCATATAACCCTACATCTACCAGCACACCCTGGGGGGTAATACCAGTCAGCCATCTGCCAGGGGGCTCAGAGCCAGGCCAAGACCAGGGAGGGCTGGGTAGACCTGCTCCATCTGGCCCCTTACTGGAACTTTGGTCTGGAGACACGTCTTCCGAGATAAGTATATTATTTACAATAATGTGGGGGTCGTACCATGGATCATTTAGCTATTTGATTTTTAATTTTAGGACCCGTTTAGGTATAAAAAAATCTATATAAAAAAAATAATTTGATAAATTATTGAATTTGGCCCTTACTATCATAGCCCATAGAAACCCATCTAATAACATTCATTAACAGTCAAAAATATATCATAATGAATAAGGTTTTGAAGTGTCTGTCCTATATCTTGGAGATATAAGAAAGCTCAGGAAATATATTTTTTCTTTTTTACACATAGCACAAAACGACCTTCATGCATCCATAAATGTTTTAAACCGGTACCAGGTTACCTTCAGACGAGTTCCATGACACTTGTGGGGTTCATGGAGAAAAACAGAGACCATCATCATGTTTGTGAGAATCACATTAGTTTGGATGCTACAAACAGAAGTAGGCACATCGACGGTACCGACTTCAGATGCTACAGATGTTTCGTGAGAAGACCGATTTACGGGATGTCTCATGGTCTGACAAACACAGCTTTAGCTAGGCCACCTTCCACCACACTGCACTACATTTTGCACTCTGTATATAGATTTTCTATTGTGTTTTTGACTATGTTTGTTTACTGTGTAACTCTGTGTTGTTTTTTGTCGCACTGCTTTGCTTTGTCTTGGCCAGGTCGCAGTTGCAAATGAGAACTTGTTCTCAACTGACCTACCTGGTTAAATAAAGGTGAAATAAAAAAATAAAAATAAAACCACAGAAGGGCTACATAGGTGGATGCGGTGGATTGAGCCCGGATATCTCTAGCTTAATTGACAGATTTTGTCTTCATGCTATGTGTTTAGATGTGTAGAAAACCAGCAGACGATGGATGTTTCACAGTAGAGATGATTGTGAAGCCAAATGGTCTAAAATGTGTCTGTTGCTCTGATGGACGACAGATGGAGACGCATGGTACTGAGCAAATGTAGAGGGGGGAGGTTGGTGGGAGGAAGGGATGGGGGAAGAGAGAGGGAAGAGAGATTGAGAGAGAGAAGGGAAAGAGAGTGGAGGAAAGGAGGGAGGGAGTTAACGAGAGCGAAAATTGAGAAAGAGAGAGATGAGAAAGGGAGAGAGAAGGGAGGAGGAAGAAGAGAGGAGGAATGAGGAAGGGAGAGAGAAGGGAGGGGAGGAAGAGAGGAGGAATGAGGAAGGGAGAGAGAAGGGAGGGGAGGAAGAGAGGAGGAATGAGGAAGGGAGAGAGAAGGGAGGGGAGGAAGAGAGGAGGAATGAGGAAGGGACAGCAGACAGTAAAAGACGGGGGGAGAGTCTAATGCTCCTTCCCCCTCTCTCTCTAATGCTCCCTCTGTTTCTATCGCTCTCTTCCTCTCTCTTTCTAATGTTCCTTCCATCTATCTCTCTTTTCCTCTCTCTCTCTCATGTTCCCTTCATCTCCATTACTCTCTTCCTCTCTCTCTGTTCCCTCCATCTCTTTCTCTTCCCCCTCTCTCTCAAATGCTCCCTCCATCTCTCTCTCTCCCTCTCTCTCTAATGCTCCCTCCATCTCTATGAGACTCTACATGTCTTTCCTTCTTCTCCTGACACCTCCTCTCTTCTCCTTCCCCATTCCAGCCCCCTCCCTCCCTCCCTCTACCCCTTCCCTCCCCTGACAGCCACCCTCCGCCTTCCTCTCTTTCCCCTGATAATGAATTAATTGGAATTGATGCATGTTCTATGATAAGTGGAAAACTGGTTGAATTAAATTATTCCCTACAGAAATACCAGTATGTTAGCCTATCTGACCTTGAGAGCACACTAACAGACACGTGTAGGCTATGCACACACTTGCATGCATAAAAACGCCCGCCCGCACACACACACACACACACAAACACACACACACATTCAAAACCGCCTCTTTTAAAGTCAGCAGGTAGTTAAGAGTAAACAGTGAGACATGTATTCAATGCTATACGAGTACATCTATTCTGCAACTTGCTCTGTATGTAACCTCTCTTGTTGCTAGGTAACCGCCAGTGAAGCGGCAACCATTGCTATGCAGCACAGCAACAGCTGTCTGTGTAATTGGACCATTAAGATGTTTAAACGTCGTCATCATTCCGCTCCTCTCCGTCTTAATACAATTCAGGCTCCACAACATGCAGTATCAGAAGGGTTAATGGACTGAACAGGGGAGGCTGATACTTCCTGTTTATTTCTCATTAGGATAATGAAGAGAATGAAGATTATTGTCTTTGTCCCAAATGGCACCATATTCCCTATAGAGTGTACTACCATTGACCAGAGCCCTTCCCAAAAGTAGTGCACTAAATAGGGAATAGGGTGCCATTTGGGACACAGTAATTTCCTTATACAGTAAATGGCAGGAAGGAAGCAGGATAGAACCTCCCAAATGATTTCCATAATCTTAGCCTACAAATATAGTCATCATGTAAAATGTTATTACTATAATAAAGTTAATTTAATGTTACTAAAATGTTGCTGCAAGCCAGTGCTCGTGGGATGGGAATTTAAATGTTTACATGCACATTCTAATCCGTTACCAATTAATTAACAACTGTTCAACCTAGAGTGCACGCTACAGGACCTTGGAAATTGCCCCAGTTTGTCGCGAGCTATCTTTATAACGGCTCTAAATGCATGTTCAAATAGAAAGAAAAGAGAAGCACCACGTTCTAGAGAGCATGATCAATGAGTAGTTCAAATACTCTTCGTTTATTCTGTATGTTGTGTTGTCAGATGACACAAGGCATGTTATAATCTACAGGAAAATCCCATTTGGTAGAACAGCTGTCAGCATGGATCACAGAGACTGGAGCTCTAGTGATGCCCGCAGGGATGGCAAGCTGTCCACACACACACATAAACGTGCACAGAATGATGAATTTGATGGATTGAAAATTATTATTTCCCACCAGGAGCTACTGGCTTTCTGTGGCTTTACACTACACAGTACTACTCAATTCCTCAGTTTATGCTTGGATCTCCCCCGCCTCACATTATGCTTTTGGTTTGGCCCTGTCCTCAGAGGCGTGGCTTGGCCCGGTCATCAGAGGCGTGGCTTGGCCCGGTCATCAGAGGCGTGGCTTGACCCGGTCATCAGAGGCGTGGTTTGGCCGGGTCCCCAGAGCCGTGGTTTGGCCCGGTCCTCAGAGGCGTGGTTTGGGAAGGGAAAAAAAGTTGTGTAAGGCTTTCTCTCCTCTCTCCTCTCTTTCTCTCCTCTCTTGCTCTCTTCTTTAGCTAACCCTTCATTTTGTGAGCTAACTTGTAACAAATAATGAAATGGAAGGGAAACCAGGTACTGGTGTTTTTCAAAATGGAAGGGAAACCAGGTACTGGTGTTTTTCAATATGGAAGGGAAACCAGGTACTGGTGTTTTTCAATATGGAAGGAAAACCAGGTACTGGTGTTTTTCAATATGGAGGGAAACCAGGTACTGGTGTTTTTCAATATGGAAGGGAAACCAGGTACTGGTGTATTTCAATATGGAAGGGAAACCAGGTACTGGTGATTTTATTCTTATATCATATTATTGTGGGGAGTTTAGGGGGCATGGGGGGGGGGGGGGGGGGGGGGGGTATGATGAAAGGTGGCCATGATAGAAAAAGTTTGGTAAGCAATGATCTAGCTAATTATTAGCACAAATACAGATGGGCAACCCCATGCTCCAGCATATTTATTTATAGCCTCTATATGCTGCATCAGCTGGCCTACAGGTGATAATGCTTTATGCATTATGCGGTTGAATGCAGCATTGCTGTATGGTGCACTCAAAATGTCTTGTAGGCCTAGTTGAGTAGCCAGCCTGGGCTACTGCTCTAATGTTGCTGTAATAGACCGGCATGTTTTCCTTTGCATGGTGTTTTGTTGCAGGTTCTGGTTTTTGGTTATTCATTGTCAAGCTTGCAACATTTTAGTAGCCTAGCTAGGACTGTTGCATGTGTCTGTACATTTTCACTCTGCTGCGCGCTGTAAACGGGACACACGAAAGCAGCGTATTTGATGTTGAATTCACTTGCATCGGGCTGTCATTTCATAATGTAATTTTCATAACAGTTGACTCATTTATTCTTCCTTGTGTGTCATATTGTCCTTTATTAGTAATGTGTACCCACGTGTGAATCCTTTATCTTGTAACTTTTTGACAAGAAGCATTACATTTTCTACAGCAATGACCCATTGGAACCGAAACTTGCCAAGGAAATTTAGCCTGCAACACGTTTCAACTTTTGATCCAGTAGGTTTGGTCAGTGATGATATGATACAGCGCATATAATGAAAAAGTCACCTTGTCCTAGAGAGATTTACACGGTTATCAAAAACGTCACACCAGGGTAACCCTGCACGAAACACAGCCCTTATTTTAAGTGTTTAAAATCCCCTATGGGAAAAATGAATGGAAAAACTATTGGAACCATTTCCTTGTTTGACCACTAGGTTTTATGGGTATTATGATACATACTGTGGTACTATATGGAAGCGGGCCAAAATAAATTGACATCCCAAATCATTGTGCGGGCCGGATAGAAATGTGTCTGGGGCCAGATTCGGGCCAGCAAGCCTTGTGTTTGACACGTGACTTAGAGGGAGCAGATACCGTGTATGACTAGTGTGATTGTCTATGGATTTGAAGTAAACAGAGTTAGTGTAGGTCCTACAACACACGGGATCACCCTCCAGTCTATTACCAGGATAAATCCAGCCCACTGACACAGAGATACATTCTCCTCCCTCTGTGAATAGTAACATGTCAATGAGCTGATCCAACCTATAACTCACACTCTCTAGACTCAGTTTTATTGGACCATCAGAGTAAAGCTGTAAAGCTAAAATGTATCTAGACTGGCTAATTGGTCTCACTAAGTTACTGTATGGATCAAGATGACTGGTCGTGATAGTCTGTCTGCCTGCCAGCCTGTCTGTCCGTGTGTCTGTCTGTTCACACTAGACTGAGCCATGAGGATGACCTGGAGTCTGTGTTGTTGGGCCATCGAGAGAAGAGCAGCAACCGGACTGGAGCAGCATCACATATAGGAAATGTCTGGTACTTCAACACTGACACTGACCGTAGTACATCTTATCGTACAGCACCACCTTCTGGCATAAACTAGCATTACATGTGAAAATACAAAAACATAAACACAGCTGATCTGCTGAAAGGGTATCTGCGCTGTCATACAGTCATTCATACCTTCATTCACACACACACACACACACACACACACACACACACACACACACACACACACACACACACACACACACAAACCCATCCGCTCTACCAGGACTGGACAAACAGCCTAGTATAGCTCTTTTAATACTAATGACACACAACACAACACATCACTATGACAACCCTAGACTAGGCCTAGACTCCCTTTTCTCCCCATCACCCCATTCAGAGAGAGAGAGAGAGATACACAGAGAGAGAGAGAGAGAGAGAGAGAGATACAGAGAGAGAGCCAGAGAGAGATACAGAGAGAGATACAGAGAGAGATACAGAGATACAAAGAGAGAGAGAGATAGAGAGATACACAGAGAGAGAGGTAGCGAGAGAGAGAGATACAGAGAGAGAGAGAGAGATACAGAGAGATACAGAGGGATAAAAAGAGAGATACACAGAGAGAGGGAGAGAGAGAGAGATACAGAGGGATACAGAGAGAGAGAGAGAGACATATACACAGAGAGAGAGAGAGAACAGTCAGAGCAGTGTGTTGCTGCCAGGTCAGACTTTCACTTCCTCCAGAAAATGACTCCTTTCTTCTGAAATCGGCACTCTCATCTGTCTCTCCTCCTCTATTCATCACTCTCCTCCCCCTCCCCCTTTCTCTCTTTCTTGGCCTCAGAATTAGCTGCAATAGAAAAAGCTCATTAAGAAAAACTCCACTGCCTCCTTCCCCACTAAATCACTGGTATTGTAAAGCAGCCTACTGACATTAAGTCCTGCTCTGAAGTCCAGTCCGTCCCACCATCATAAAATGACAAGATAAAAAGTGCCTGGGTATACAGTATATGAGACACTGCATGTGTCATAGAGGGAGGTGATGGTGGTAGTACTTGTCTTCCAGGTAAACACATATATTATGCATCCCAAGTGGCACCCTATTCCCTTTACAGTGCACTACTTTTGACCAGAGCCCTAGTGCACTGTAAAGGGAATAGGGTGCCATTTGGGACGTATCAAGAGGCTTGTCATGAATCTTTGAAAAGCCTATCCTCTATTCCTACCACGCACATTCCTTTTTTTATTTTACCCCCCCCCCCTCTCTCTCTCTTCCTTTACCCCCCCTTCTCTCTCTCTCTCTTCCTTTACCCCCCCTTCTCTCTCTCTCTCTTCCTTTACCCCCCCTTCTCTCTCTCTCTCTTCCTTTACCCCCCCTTCTCTCTCTCTCTCTTCCTTTACCCCCCCTTCTCTCTCTCTCTCTTCCTTTACCCCCCCTTCTCTCTCTCTCTCTTCCTTTACCCCCCCTTCTCTCTCTCTCTCTTCCTTTACCCCCCCTTCTCTCTCTCTCTTCCTTTACCCCCCCTTCTCTCTCTCTCTTCCTTTACCCCCCCTTCTCTCTCTCTCTTCCTTTACCCCCCCTTCTCTCTCTCTCTTCCTTTACCCCCCCTTCTCTCTCTCTCTTCCTTTACCCCCCCCCCCCCTTCTCTCTCTCACCATTCAAGATTTTGAAGAGTATTTGCTTTATCACTCAGAGGGAGGGTAATTTCTTTCAGAAAGCTCAGACCTTTACTAAAATTCCCCACTTACAGAGTCAATCCTCCAGACCTGCCAGTGAATACATGTTATAGATGATACGGTTACAATCATAATCCTATAGATTACCACTCAGTCACTCCAGGGTAATCCTTTATACTCCCAGAACCCAGCAGAGCAGAGGGGGAAAGGGTTGGAAGGTAAAACGGTATTTGTTACAAATTAGGTATTACCTTGTAATCGTGTAATGAACCAGAGACATCCTGTTTTTGTTGATGTTATTGTTGTATACAGTGGATTATTGGACAGACGATATAGAAGAGAGAGGGAGGTCAAGGGTCTGGTGTGTGTACGCAAAATGGAAGGTGTCACACATACATACAGTAGCTACAGCAAAGAGAAGAGAGAGCAGCTGAATGAATAATGATATCTTACGTTGTTTCTGTTAATACACACACACACACCAAACACACACACACCAAACACACACACACCAAACACACACACACCAAACGCACACACACCAAATGCACACACACCAAACACACACACCAAACACACACACACCAAATGCACGCACACCAAACACACACACACCAAACACACACACACCAAACACACACACCAAACACACACACACCAAATGCACGCACACCAAACACACACACACCAAACACACACACACCAAATGCACGCACACCAAACACACACACACATCAAACGCACACACACATCAAACGCACACACACACACCAAACGCACACACACACACCAAACGCACACACACCAAACGCACACACACCAAACGCACACACACACACACCAAACGCACACACACCAAACGTACAAACACCAAATGCACGCACACCAAACGCACACACACCAAACACACACACACACCAAACACACACACACCAAACACACACACACCAAACACACACACACCAAACACACACACACCAAACACACACACACACACCAAACGCACACACACCAAACGCACACACACCAAACACACACACACACACACACCAAACGCACACACACCAAACGCACACACACCAAACACACACACCAAACACACACACACCAAACACACACACACCAAACACACACACACACACCAAACACACACACACCAAACGCACACACACCAAACGCACACACACCAAATGCAGACACACCAAATGCACACACACCAAATGCACACACACCAAACACACACACACACCAAACACACACACACACCAAACACACACACACACCAAACACACACACACACCAAACACACACACTGGGCTGAATACAGTAGGGAGGTGTGCTCTGTCCGTGGTACTGAAATTCATCAAAGTACGGACTGAACCATACAGTATGCCTGCCTCCCAAACGGCACCATATACCCTATACAGTGCATTACCTTTGACCACCAAAGCTCTATGCACCCTGGTCATATGTACTGCTCTATATAGGCCATTTGGGACGCATAAGTGTTGACTATGATGACTCAGCACTAGAGAAATTATGAAGGAAACACAGACCTAAGACCCTCATACCCTTCCTCACACAGGAAACACAGACCTAAGACACTTATACCCTTCCTCACACAGGAAACACAGACCTAAGACACTTATACCCTTCCTCACACAGGAAACACAGACCTAAGACACTCATACCCTTCCTCAAACAGGAAACACAGACCTAAGACACTCATACCCTTCCTCACACAGGAAACACAGATCTAAGACACTCATACCCTTCCTCACACAGGAAGGCCTAAATAACAACACTGGCTAGCGCATGTCTGGAAGAGTTTTCTTAGATCTAGGGTCCGTCCGAAATGGCACCCTATCCCTAAATAGTGCACTACTTTTCACCAGAGCTCTAGTCAAAAGTAGTACACTTTATAGTGAATCGGGTGCCATTTGGGACATACACTAGTTCTAAGAACCTTCCAGCTACAGGGTATAAAGGCCAACATAAATACAGGTTTAGCCTCTGGAGCTCCTGGTGCCCTTTTACTCACCCTTATAACTGAAAGCATGGAAGCCTAAGCACTAATTCTCTACCGCTACCGTGTCACTCCTCTAATTCTCTATCTGTCAAGGTGGTGACATTTAATTACAGTAAAGTGAAGATTCACTACACCCTTTACCCCTCTGCCTTACATGAAGTAGTCCTTTCAGACAGTAGTACAGTCAGTCCAGGCTCCAGGTTAAAAATACAACACAGAGGCTGCCTGTATCCTTCCTGAAAGACTGGGGCTGTTATTAAGGTTTATCTGTTTGTTTTCTTATCACTGTCATCATGTAGATTAGCTGAGCAGTAGTAATGCAGTAGTAATGCTTTCAAGGCTCACACTATACAAACAGTCATTCTGAGCAGTAGTAATTCAGTAGTAATGCTTTCAAGGCTCACACTATACAAACAGTCATTCTGAGCAGTAGTAACGCAGTAGTAATGCAGTAGTAATGCTATCAAGGCTCACACTATACAAACAGTAGCGCCATTCTGAGAGAGGGGGGGGTGAGAGAGCAATGAGCATAGCCTTTCTATTAAGAAAGGCCTCCTGACAAATGTATGACCATATTAGAGACACATATTTCCCTCAGATTACACAGATCCACAAAGAATTTGAAAACAAACCCAATTTTGATAAACTCCCATATCTACTGCGTGAAATACCAGTGTGCCATCACAGCAGCAATATTTGTGACCTGTTGCCACAAAAGGGCAACCAGTGAAGAACAAACACCATTGTAAATACAAGAGAGAGAGAGAGAGAGAGAGAGAGAGAGAGAGGGCGGAGAGAGTTTTTCAACCCTTATATTGGTCAGCCTGTTGCATGCTTTGGTGTGTGTGTTCCCAAACAAGAACCAGTTGTGCTCTGAGGCGACTGATGTTGGTGGGATTTGGAGGATGATGGAGGCAACAGGGGAAAGAGCCTCAGATCCACAAAGTCTCTTCCACCAGGTGGCTGATGAGATATGTTGGCATTTGCATTTCCATCCCAAAGCCCTTGCTTGGAAGTGTACTTCGCCAGACTGCCAAGAACCTTGCCCTCATCCAGGCCAAGGTGGCGAGACACGGTAGTGATGACACCATAGGCCTTGTTTATGTCGGCACCAGACAGGATGCGATTGCCAACATGTACACTGCAGCGTGTATGGGCTTCAGGCAGAAGTCTTGACGCTTTTTGATGTATTTCAGAAATGCAGTTTCCTCTGCTTGGAGCGACAGTGAAGTGTGCAGGGCAGTATGGATTTCTTCTCTTACATCTGCAAGCAGAGTCTGAACATCAGACAGGATGGCATTGTCTCCCTCAATCTGTGCAATGGCTCCTGCAATAGGTTTCAGGAGTTTCAGGCTGCTTACCACTCTCTCCCAAAATACATCATCCAGGAAGGTTCTCTTGATGTCCATATCGGCAGACTGTGATATGGCCATTTCTTGGAGAGACTCCTTCCCCTCAAGGTAACTGTCAAACATGATAACGACACCAACCCAACGGGTGTTGCTGGGCAGCTTCAAAGTGGTGCTCTTATTCTTCTCACTTTGCTTGGTGAAGTAGATTGCTGCAATAACTTGATGACCCTTCACATACCTAACCATTTCCTTGGCTCTCTTGTAGAGTGTATCCATAGTTTTCAGTGCCATGATGTCCTTGAGGAGCAGATTCAATGCATCAGCAGCACAGCCAATGGGTGTGATGTGAGGGTAGGACTCCTCCACTTTAGACCAAGCAGCCATGTTCGCAGCATTGTCTGTCACCAGTGCAAATACCTTTTGTGGTCCAAGGTCATTGATGACTGCCTTCAGCTCATCTGCAATGTAGAGACCGGTGTGTCTGTTGTCCCTTGTGTCTGTGCTCTTGTAGAATACTGATTGAGGGGTGGAGATGATGTATTTAAGTATTCCTTGCCCACGAACATTTGACCACCCATCAGAGATGATTGCAATACAGTCTGCTTTCTCTATGATTTGCTTGACCTTCACTTGAACTCTGTTGAACTCTGCATCCAGCAAATGAAGAACATTCAGAAATCTCTTCCAATACACATTGCCTGTGAGCATCAGAGGTGAACCATTTGCATACACAGCTCGATCAAGACATTCATCAGCATTTCTCTGACTACGTTCCTCCATTGAGTAAAAAAAACGTCTAATTCGAGGAGGACCATGAGCTGTTGCTATCGATAAGGTGTCTGATTCATCATTTTCACCTCGAATAGAAGTAGAGGGACTTTTGCCAGATGATTCTGCATCTTTGTTGCATTCTTCACATATGATTTGGCACAGTATTTGCAAATGTACACAGCTTTTCCTTCTACATTAGCTGCAGTGAAATGTCTCCACACATCAGATAGTGCCCGTGGCATGTTCCTGTAAAGAAAGAAGTGAGAAACAAATGAGTAAAAAATAAATAAATACAATTCCATGTACAGATAAATAGTTAAGCAGTTACATTAAATAACTCATTTGTAAGATAAATGTTTTAAAATGAAACATGTATGGAATAAACACTCCTCAGTTAGCAGGCTCAATCAAGCTAAAATCCACATGGTAGCAAAAACTAACTAGCAGAAATTGTTAACAAGTTGCAAATGATTTAAACGTACTTTGCTGTAGGCTACTATTTACTAGCTAACAAAAAAATCATGCATGTCATATAAAATATATTCACCCCACCCAGTATTGTAATCAAAACTTACCAGAAAGCATGTAGTCCTTGGCTCAGACAATTTAGTAGTATGGGCTCAATAGCATCTCATTAGTGTGCAAGATCTTGAGAATCAGCTGTACATGTGATGGAAGAGTGCACTGTGCATGCAGAGGGTTGCAATTCCATTGAGTTAGGATTAATTTATCCTAAATATGCCACAATACCTAGAATTTTCGTATGTGTATCCCCCCAAATTCCAGGGCTTAACTTCCCATGGAAAATATCCTGAAACATTCCGGATAAACACACACACACGTCTCTCATCTGTGCTACAGATAAACACACACAACAGACACACGGGCGGCAGGTAGCCGAGTGGTTAGAGCGTTGGGCCCGTAACCAAAAGGTTGCTGGATCGAATCAATGTCGAATTGCATGAGTACACGGTCAGAAAGAGACTGCAAACACTTGGCCTACATGGGAGGTCAGGAAGGAAGAAGCCTCTGCTCTCAAAAAAGAATATCAAGACAACTGAATTTTGCCAGACAACACCTGGGTAAAGTCAGTTGTCTTGATATTCTTCTGTGAGAGCAGAGGCTTCTTCCTTCCTGACCTCCCATGTAGGCCAAGTGTGTGCAGTCTCTTTCTGACAGTGTACCCATGCAATTCGACATTGATTGTGGCAAGAGAGGCCTGTAGATCCCTTGATGTTACCCTGGGGTTCTTAGAGACTTCTATGAGCATCTTTCGGTCAGATCTTGGGCTGACTTTGGTGGGCTGACTTTGGTGGGACGACCTGTCCTAGGTAGTTTGCCAGGTGGTCTGGAATTTTCGTCGGACAGTGGAATGATGTACTTCGAATTGCTTGGAAATTGATTTGTAACCCCTCCCAGACTCATGGGCATCAATAATCTTTCTTCTGGGGGCTTCGGGTAGGTCTTTTGATCTTTGAATTATGTATTACCACACACCCGTATGGTTAAGACCAAACCAGACCAATATTCTTATCTTTATGGAAGGCTCTAATGTTTTCTAATGATTTACACTTGTTTTGGTATCTAATTCTAGTTTTAGCCATTTTATGTGATGGTAAAGGTAGGGGTGTAGTAACTTTTTCCCCATAAGGAAAAGGCATTTTTGTTTATTTTATTTTTTTGTGTGATTTGTTAAATTGGGTAACCTTTATCTGTCAATAGTGTTGAAGTGAAGATTGCATGTCCATCTGTCCAAATATGTCAAAAAAAAGAGAGAACTTTCCAGGGGGTGTACTTACTTTTTCACATGACTGTATGTGTAGGCTACATATAACCATTTATTCTCTCTGGGGTCCAGATATATATGTGTAGGCTACATATTACCATGTATTCTCTCTGGAGTCCAGATATACAGTCGTATGCAAAAGTTTGGGCACCCCTCTGAGGCTGCATAATAATTTACTCTGTCTTCACAGAAAATGATCACAGTGGCATGCCATTCATTTTCTAATAAAAGCTGAGTACTGGGGTATTGTCCAGACAAAGATTTTTAGTGTAGCAATATTAAGTTGTATGAAATTAAATCAGATGTGAAAAATAGGCTATGCAAAAATGTGGGCACCCTTGTCATTCTGTTGATTTGAATACCTGTAACTACTTAGCACTGATTAATTGGAACACACAATTGGTTTGGTGAGCTCATTAAGCCTTGAACTTCATAGACAAGTGCATCCAATCATGAGAAAAGGTATTTAAGATGGCCAATTGCAAGTTGTTGTTCTCTTTGACTCTCCTCTGAAGAGTGGCAACATGGGGGCCTCAAAACAACTCTCAAATGACCTGAAAACAAAGATTGTTCAACATTATGGTTTAGGGGAAGGCTACAAAAAGCTATCGCAGAGATGTAAGCTGTCAGTGTCCACTGTGAGGAACATAGTGAGGAAATGGAAGACCACAGGCACAGTTCTTGTTAAGGCCAGAAGTGGCAGACCAAGTAAAATATCGGAGAGGCAAAGGCGAAGGATGGTGAGAACGGTCAAAAACAGCCCACAGACCACCTCCAAAGACGTACAACATCACTGTGCATCGTTCAACAATTCAGCGCACTTCGCACAAGGAGAAGCTGTACGGGAGAGTGATGCGGAAGAAGCCTTTTCTGCACACACGCCACAAACAGAGTCGCTTGAGGTATGCAAACGCACATTTGGACAAGCCAGCTTCATTTTGAAATAAGGTGCTGTGGACTGATGAAACAAAGATTTAGTTATTTGGTCATAACAAGGGGCGTTATGCATGGCGGCAAAAGAACACAGCGTTCCAAGAAAAACACTTGCTACCCACAGTAAAATTTGGTGGGGGTTCCATCATGCTGTGGGGCTGTGTGGCCAGTGCCGGTACTGGGAATCTTGTTAAAGTTGAGGGTCGCATGGATTCCACTCAATATCAGCAGATTCTTGGGAATAATGTTGAAGAATCAGTCACAAAGTTGAAGTTACGCCGGGGCTGGATATTTCAACAAGACAACGACCCAAAACACTGCTCAAAATCTACCCGGGCATTTATGCAGAGGAACAAGTACAATGTTCTGGAATGGCCATCCCAGTCCCCAGACCTGAATATCATTGAGAATCTGTGGGATGATTTGAAGCGGGCTGTCCATGCTCGGCAACCATCAAACCTAACTGAACTGGAGATGTTTTGTAAGGAGGAATGGTCCAAAATACCTTCCTCCAGAATCCAGACACTCATTAGAGGCTATAGGAAGCGTCTAGAGGTTGTTATTTTAGCAAAAGGAGGCTCTACTAAATATTGATGTGATTTTTCTGTTGGGGTGCCCAAATTTATGCACCTGTCTAATTTCGTTTTGATGCATATTGCACATTTTCTGTTAATCCAATAAACCTAATTTCACTACTGAAATATTACTGTGTCCATCAGTTATTTGATAGATCAAAATGAAATTGCTGATCCAAACACCCAAATTGTCAGGGGTGCCCAAACTTTTGCATACGACTGTACTATATGTGTAGGCTACATATTGCCACAAACAAGGAAATCAACTCAGTAAGTCAGTGAGTATTATGTCAGTAATTTTGCTCACTGTGCTCTGTAGTGCCCTGAAGCACTCCGACACACAGACACATACACTACCCATCACTGCGACCTGTATGCTCTCGTTGGCTGGCCTTCATTATATATTCGTCGCCAAACCCACTGGCTCCAGGTCATCTACAAGTCTTTGTTAGGTAAATCCCCGCCCTATCTCAGCTCACTGGTCACTATAGCAACACCCACCCGTAGCATGCGCTCCAGCAGGTTTATCTCTCTGGTCACCCCCAAAGCCAACACCTCCTTTGGCCGCCATTCCTTCCAGTTCGCTGCTGCCAATGACTGGAACGAATTGCAAAAATCATTGAAGCTAGAGGTTCCTATCTCCCTCAATAACTTTAAGCATCAGTTGTCAAAGCTGCTTATCGATCACTGCACCTGTATATAGCCCTTCTGTATATAGCCCACACTACTACCTCATCCCTATATTTATTTTTGTTTATTTCACTAATCTTGCACTCCAGTATCTCTATTTGCACATCAAAATTTGCACATCCTTCATTCCTGTGTTAATGATGATAATTCTGTAATTTATTTTACCACTATAGTCTATTTATTGTCCTACCTCCTAACCTTACTGCATTTTTGCACTACATTTTGCACTCTGTATATAGATTTTCTATTGTTTTTTTTTTTTTTGACTGTTTGTTTAATGTGTAACTCTGTGTTGTTTTTGTCGCACTGCTTTGCTTTGTCTTGGCCAGGTCGCAGTTGCAAATGAGAACTTGTTCTCAACTGACCTACCTGGTTAAATAAAGGTGAAATAAAAAAAATAAAAAATAAAAAAAACACACACATGGTCACATGCCCTCTGTAACGATCAACTGCTTTAGTGCTCTGTCTGCTCTCCCTATCTGCCCTCATATTCAGAACAGCCCTGTACTCAGAACAGCCCTGTATTCAGAACAGCCCTGTACTCAGAACAGCCCTGTACTCAAAACAGCCCTGTACTCAAAACAGCCCTGTACTCAGAACAGCCCTGTATTCAGAACAGCCCTGTACTCAGAACAGCCCTGTACTCAGAACAGCCCTGTACTCAGAACAGCCCTGTACTCAGAACAGCCCTGTACTCAGAACAGCCCTGTACTCAGAACAGCCCTGTACTCAGAACAGCCCTGTACTCAGAACAGCCCTGTATTCAGAACAGCCCTGTATTCAGAACAGCCCTGTACTCAGAACAGCCCTGTACTCAGAACAGCCCTGTACTCAAAACAGCCCTGTACTCAAAACAGCCCTGTACTCAAAACAGCCCTGTACTCAAAACAGCCCTGTACTCAGAACAGCCCTGTACTCAGAACAGCCCTGTCTGCTCTGCTTTAGGAAGCACATGGAATGTGGCATATCCCTGTATAATACCGAGACAAATTAACAAGAGAACATTGAAACACAGACGTCACACTGTTCTAATGAAATGGAGGCCTTTTAGGTGTAGTGGTATTGTTTACCAAGACGTTCTCAGAATGATCAGGCTTCTCAGAATGATCAGGCTTCTCAGAATGATCAGGCTTCTCAGAATGATCAGGCTTCTCAGAACTATCAGGCTTCTCAGAATTATCAGGCTTCTCAGGGTGGATTGGTGTCACAGTAATGCAAATCAGTTCTAAACTTCTATCCACTTATCGAGCACAACCAGAGTGAAATCGCGGGTCAAATAGTTTCACATACTTCAGTTTTGATTTGTGTTTGCCATTAGAATAGGCAAACTTTTGTATTAATAAGTGTTGTCAGTTGTCCTGTTCTTACTAGGCTATGTTATACTACAGGATAAAACCACAGACAGGACAAAGACCCTATATGACAGCTCACAACATTGACAGCTCACACAGTTAAGGTCAGAAGCACAGATTAATAATATAACGTTAGGCCTATAGGCAGTATAAGTCACCAAATGATCAACAACATATAACCAGATCTATACTAGACATCAAAACTCCCCTCTCCTATCGACCACAATACACACACAGCTCCTGAGAGCCCCCGGTGAGTCTCTACCTACCTTCGGTGTGGCATGTGGAAGACAAGATTGTGGTGGGAGGGCGGAAGAGGTACGGCAGATAACGGGAGAAACATTTCATCTTCTTCTCCGGTTAGCAGAAGGCAGTGCTCCGGTGTTGACTCCACATCCGCACTGCCGCGAGAGAGATCCGAGCCCGGAGGGAGGAAACGAGGTGGAACTGCTCGCTCTATGACCACATCACTTTCACCAAGCCAGACAGCAAAAGCTGAGCATGGTCCGTTATCCAGCTACAACAGCGCGTGGTGGAGAAGTGTGATGTCTGTGACAACGCGCCTTTTGCTTCGGTGTTCACACGTTTACATCTGCATGGTGTCATTTCATCCCGTGTCGCGCGGGCAGGTCAGGACCGGAGGCTGTGCGCCTCTTTTCCCGGATATCTGACGGTAGTGGGTAGGGAGGGGACTGGAGAGGGGTAAGGGGTAGTGTGTGGCGGAGTTGGAAATTGCCTTGTCTTGGCGTGATTCTAAATGAACCCGCCATCTCTTCTTAAATAGCCTAGAATATTTCATAATTTAGAGAGCGAAGTGAAGGGGAAATTCCGCAACTCTGAGGACAAAGGTTGATAAAAAAAATAGCCTAACTTATATATAGTTCAAAGTAAAACCACCGTGTTTCAGCCCTTGGCCTTCATGGGTTTTAGGCTAGGCTACAGAAGAAAATATATTAATTATTTTTTCAATAAACTGACAAATAGCCTAGATGATGACGGCAGTGGCATGTTATTTTGGCATTAATAGGTGTCACATATCAGTTTGCAAACTATGTAAAAAAAATAATATATATATATATATATAATTGAGTTAATAAAGCCGCATACAAACATGGTCTCTTTTTTGTTTTCTTGAGTAAGGCAGCTCCAAAATGCAGGTGTTTTTGCCTAGCGCAGTGCTTTCTGTGGTGGTGGGGAAAACCAGCAGAAAATAAGAGCATTGCACCTGATTGGCTCAGTGTTCTGTCACTCATGGGGACACTACTCACAGGCCAAGTCTAAGTCCTTCATAAGAGTAGGCATCGAACATTTCAGCCTTTGGGTCCTGCCATAGAGTTACATTATAAGTGCCCTTCCAAGAAGGCTCAAGGTCATTGGCCACAGATAAAGTGACCTTAAATCACGTTATATGTACAGTAGCTTTGATTGGACTGATCATGTCAACATCTTACTTTCAAAATCTTAGCTAGCAGTCATCATCATGAATCAAGTTGACAATCTATTGGCAAATCCTTTTTAATCCTTGTCATATGAAGTGAAATAATGAAGAGAAATTATAGATAAAACATTTCAGTGCTCAACGGCCATTGGACATACCCATTACACAACAAGTTGGATATCGCTAATTCAACAATGAGTGGTTTGGAAGGAATCATTGGCTAACTGCAAGCATTGCAAAGCAATCACTAGCCTGCTATTCAGTGGAGTGGCTGTGTGTTTTCTTTCTGACTTCCCACCATATATCCAGAGAATACCAGACTTTGATGACAAAGTTTGATGACAAGATTTGCCCACAAAGGACCGCCGCGCCACCTTCCTGTTTAAGTGAGAAAAGTGAGTCCAACAATGTCATGTATGATGCTGCATAAATGATGTAATATACCAGGGAGATATGTATACTGTAGCTAAGAAAGTAATACTAAGTGTATATTGTGTAGTAAGCTGTTAGTAGCCCGTGTGCCTCACCCTAATAATTTGGTCTATTTTCACCAACGCGGTAAATTCCTAGGTTTGGCGCCGCCCTGAGTGGTCGCCTTTTAAGCAGCTCCCGTTGTCCCGTTGTTCGTGCATTAATTGTTGTTTTAGTTCGTTTTCTTTCGTCTATTTTCTTTAGTTTTATTTTTTATTTTGCTACAGTCGAACTATAACAGTTCAGGATTATGGATTTTATGGATTTTATCGCAGCTGAACGTCGACAGGAGTCGTCAACTGTTATTGTTTACAACAGAGCCCAGCTCCTGGATTTAGCCCACGCAGCGCTGCTGCTCCCCAGGGAAAAGTTTGATATTCCGGACGAATTGAAAAGACGACGCCGTGGATGCAGGGCGGGATTGAAATGTAAGGCAAAGCGGAGGAGGTTCAAGTACAAGCCGGCTATACCATCTATTATTATGGGCAATGTGAGGTGTCTACATAACAAGATGGATGAGTTGGCGGGACTTGTTCGTGGACAAAGGATTTATCGGGAAACGAGCCTAATGTGTTTTACTGAGACTTGGCTGAACGATAACATCCCCATACAGAACGTCACTATCGACGGTTTCCAGACCATCACAGCGGACAGGGATCGCGTCTCTTCCGGTAAGAGTAAGGGTGGTGGGCTGGCTTTATTAGTTAACAACAGATGGTGTCATCCCAAACATATTACTCTTAAGGAAAAGTTTTGTAGCCCGGACATTGAACTGCTAGCCGTTAGCCTGAGACCCTACTATCTACCTAGGGAATTCACGGCGGCCATTGCTGTTATTGTTTACATCCCGCCCTCTGCTGACGCAAACGCAGCGTGTGACGTCATCCACTCTGTTATCGCGAGGTTACAGACAGCGCATCCCAGTGCTTTCTTTGCAATTTCGGGGGATTTTAACCATGCATCTCTCTCTTCAACGCTGCCCACGTTCAAACAGTTCGTGAAGTGCCCAACCAGGAATAATAAAACTCTGGACTTGTTATATGCTAATGTGAAGGATGCATACAACTCCACTGCACTCCCTCCCCTCGGTAGATCGGATCACAACCTTGTCCACCTCACCCCACTCTACAGGCCTATGGTCCAACAGCAGCCTGCAACCACCAGGACTATTAGGAGATGGTCCCCGGAGGCGAATGAGGCCCTACAGGACTGCTTTGAAACAACAGACTGGGATGTGTTCTGTGAGGCTCATGGGGAGGACATCGATGGACTCACTGACTGCATAACAGACTATATTAATTTTTGTGTAGACAACACTGTACCCACCAGGAAGGTACGCTGTTTCCCAAACAATAAACCCTGGGTCACCAGCGACCTGAAGGCCCTGCTGAATGAGAAGAAGAGGGCCTTCAAGGAGAAGGACAAGGACAAATTGAAATGCGTCCAGAGGGAGCTGAAGTTGCGGATTGCTGAGGGGAAGAGAGTGTATAAGGAGAAGATGGAGGACAAGCTGAGGCAGAGCCAGGTGAGAGAGGTGTGGAAGGGTATGAGAAATATCACTGGCTTCAAAAAGTCAAACAGTGGGCAGACGGAGGGGACCCAGGACAGAGCCAATGAGCTGAACCAATTTTTTAACAGGTTCGATACTGGCCCTGTCCACCTCCCCTCCAGCTCCCCAGACCACACACCCTCACGGCTATCCCACCCCCACTTTGCTCACAGCACCTCTGCTGAGACAATCAGTGACCCCACCTCCGCCCCTGCCCCCCCTGGACTGATCCTCAACACCCCCCTTCCCCCCACCTCCCTACCTGGGCTGGCTTTCACCACCAACCAAGTGAAGAGAGAGCTGGAGAGACTACACCAGTGGAAAGCGGCGGGCCCTGATGGCATCAGCCCAAGGGTGCTGAGGGTCTGTGCTGACCAACTGTGTGGAATACTCCAGCGTCTTTTCAACCTTAGCCTGAGCCTAGAAAGGGTCCCTGTGCTGTGGAAAACATCCTGCCTCGTCCCAGTGCCCAAGAAGGCACACCCCACTGTCCTGAATGACTTCAGACCTGTAGCGCTAACATCCCACATCATGAAGACCCTGGAAAGGTTAGTCCTCGCTCACCTCAGACCCCTGGTGTGTTCATCAATGGACCCCCTGCAGTTTGCATACCAGCGCAACATCGGGGTGGATGATGCAATCATCTACCTTCTGCAGAGGGCCTACTCTCACCTGGACAACGCAGGTTGCACTGTGAGGGTCATGTTTTTTGACTTCTCCAGTGCCTTCAATACCATTCAGCCCCTGCTACTGGGTGAGAAGATGAGGAGGATGAAAGTGGAAGCACCCTTAGTCTCCTGGGTCACGGACTACCTGACCGGTAGGCCACAATTTGTGCGACTACAGAGCTGTGTGTCAGAACGGGCAGTTAGCAACACAGGGGCCCCCCAGGGTACGGTCCTGTCCCCCTTCCTGTTCACCCTCTACACCTCAGACTTCAGATATAACTCTGAAACATGCCACCTACAGAAGTTCTCGGATGACTCTGCTATTGTAGGGTGCATCAGGGGTGGGCAGGAGGAGGAGTACAGGAGCACAATCAGTGACTTTGTGTTGTGGTGTGAGCAGAACCACCTTCAGCTCAACATCAGCAAAACTAAGGAGATGGTGGTGGACTTCAGGAGAACCAAGGCACAACTGACTGCAGTCCCTATAAAGGGGATGGAGGTGGAAATGGTTGAGTCATACAAGTTCTTGGGTGTCCATATGGACAACAGACTGGAATGGGCTGGTAACACCGGGGCCCTGTACAAAAAGGGCCAGAGCCGACTCTACTTTCTGAGGAGGCTCAGGTCCTTCAACGTGTGCAGTAAACTACTGCATACCTTCTACCAGTCTGTGGTGGCCAGTGCCATCTTTTTTGCAGTGGTGTGCTGGGGAGCAAACATCAAAGCCGGTGATGCTTCTCGGGTAAATAAGCTGATCAGGAAGGCTAGCTCTGTCCTGCGGATGAGCCTTGACACTCTAGAGGAGGTGGCGGAGAGACGGATCCTGGCCAAACTGCTGGCCATCATGGACAACGTCACCCACCCTCTGCACGCTATGGTTATGACGCAGAGGAGCTCTTTCAGTCACAGACTGATCCCACCACGGTGTGCCAGAGAGCGCTACAGGAGGTCCTTCCTGCCGGCGGCTATGAGACTATATAATGCCTCACCGGGGTGCCGTGCCGTCGGCAACATAGATCTGGAACTGTTGGGGTGCTAGGACCTAGTTTAACAATTATGCATCCATCCGTGAGTAACTCTGTTCCGTCAGCACTC
This sequence comes from Thymallus thymallus, assembly GCA_023634145.1. Lineage (NCBI taxonomy): Eukaryota > Metazoa > Chordata > Actinopteri > Salmoniformes > Salmonidae > Thymallus > Thymallus thymallus. Next base: position 7,193,160 of record CM042385.1, on the reverse strand, counting down.
ATCCACTCAGGACCTACTTATTCATACAGGTCTGTATATACATACCCATGTACAGTTGTTATATTATATCACATGCAATATTGTAAGTAATTATTGGACCTAGGCATTCACTCAGGAATGCATATTAGTATCCTGCCAGTTGCACCTTTTCTCATTGCTTTTAGTATATCAAATGTGCAATAAGTGCAGTTGTCTGTAATTAAACCCTGCGCACTAAGGACTGTATTTTAAGGGAATTACTATTATTACCCCAATGATATCATACACACATTTAGCTATTAAAGTATCTCTTCCTGTCATTTACCTGTACAGTTTGTGTAAACATGCAAGTATTCACTTATCTGTAAATATAACTGTATACCTAACTGTACAGCTAATTTAACCATGCAAAATTTTCACTTACCTGTTCATTTACCCAGTCTGTCTATTAAGTAAACTATTATTACCCTCGCTCATATCATACGCATTAGCTACTGAAGTATTTCTCTGCCATCAACCTGTATAGTATAGTTAACCATCCAACATCCACCAATGTATAGTGTACATATTCAGCCAAACACTCATACTATGCAATGTCCTTTTATAGCTTTTTTTTTGCACTCCAGATATCCTGTATTTCTATACTTTTTCATACTGCCGCTCTATGTATCATGTATCGTGTATCTGTCTTTTGTGTACTTTCGTTGTGGCATTTTGCACCTGCCCTGTGTTTTTGTTGTAGCTGCTTGATAATGAAATTTCCCCCCCGGGGGATCAATAAAGTACCTATCTATCTATCTATTGTAAACACATCGTTCATGGCCGGTGTGTGATTGTTTGGAGACTTTTTTTGTACAGCTTTGACAGTGCTACTGATAGTAGTGGTGGCGCTAGGCTTGCATGTTCAAATTCAGCACACACAACATTCTATAATAGAATTGTGTTATTTGACGTGTCAAAATAAAAGCTTATTTAACGAGTCAAATAGTGTTATTTGATGTGTATCTTTTTTGACATGCAAAGACTCAAACGGCATTCAATGTGCCTCAACCTAATCATTTGGTCTATTTTCACCTCTTAATTTCGCCTACTGTTCTTACTTGGTGGTGCACATATAGCCTAGAACCTGTTTTAGAGAAATGTAATCATCGAATATTGTAAGAGCTTTCATTGTCTGCTTATATGTCCCCCTATATTTATCCCACAGTTCTGACTTGGTGTACAGGGAGAATACTGTAAGAATGGCCCATGTTCTGAATTTTGTACATTTTAAAGAGAGACCTAAGACAACCGCATAGCATGGCAGCAACACATGACAACACAGCATGGTAGCAACACAACATGACAACAACATGGTAGCAACACATCATGGCAGCAGCATAACATGGTAGCAGAACAAAACATGGTACAAAAATTATTTGGCACAGACAACAGCACAAAGGCAAGAAGGTAGAGACAACAATACATCACGCGAAGCAGCCACAACTGTCAGTAAGAGTGTTCACGATTGAGTCTTTGAATGAAGAGATGGAGATAAAACTGTCCAGTTTGAGTGTTTGTTGCAGCTCGTTCCAGTCGCTGGCTGCAGCGAACTGAGGTGGAGCGACTGATGGATGTGTGTGCTTTGGGGACCTTTAACAGAATGTGACTGGCAGAATGGGTGTTGTATGTGGAGGATGAGGGCTGCAGTAGGTATCTCAGATACGGTCATACTGTTTAATGTTTAATGATCATGCTGTTTAATCTGCTTCTTGATATGCCACACCTGTCAAGTGGATGTATTATCTTGGCAAAGGAGAAATGCTCATTAGCACGGTTGTAAACACATTTGTGCACAAAGTGTGACAGAAAGTGATTGGCGCCGCCCTGCGTGGTCGCCTGTTAAGCAGCTCCCATCGTTCGTGCATAAATTGTTGTTTTAGTATGTTTTTCGTGAGGTTTTTTTTGCAACAGTTGTTTATTCACTTACCTGTTCATTTAACCCGTCTGTATATTAAGTAAACTATTATTACCCTCACACATATCATACGCACTTTTAGCTATTGAAGTATTTCTCTGCCATCGACCTGTATAGTATAGTTAAACATGCACCATCCACCAATGTATAGTGTACATATTCAGCCATCCACCCATACTATGCAATGTCTTTTTATAGCTTTTTTGCAATCCAGACTTCTTGTATTTCTATACCTTTTCATACTGCCGCTCTATGTATCATGTATCGTGTATCTGTCTTTTTTGTACTTTCGTTCTGGCATTTTGCACCTGCCCTGTGTTTTTGTTGTAGATGCTTGACAAATAAATTTCCCCTCTGGGATCAATAAATTATCTATCTCTCTATCTCTCTATCTCTCTATCTATCGGAATATTTCAGGGATCTTTTATTTCAGCTCATGAAACATGGGACCAACACTTTACATGTTCATTTATATTTTTGTTCAGTGTATATGCCTCTCCTCTTTCTGGCGTCAACGTTCCGTACTAGATTGTAGGCCTAATCTATGAGCTGCCAAAAGAAACTCCATTGAGTAATGGGAAACTCCAAAGCACAATAACAATCGTGTAGGAACAAAGAAACAGTTCCTATTTTACTATGTTTTTTAAAATATTTTTTGTATTTAATCAGGCAAGTCAGTTGAGAACAAATTCTTATTTACAATGACAGCCTACACCGGCCAAACTCGGACGATGCTGGGCCAATTGTGCGCTGCCCTATGGGACTCCCAATCACGGCTGGTTGTGATACAGCCTGGATTCGAACCAGGGTGTCTGTAGTGACGCCTCTAGCACTGAGATGCAGTGCCTTAGACCGCTGCGCCACTTGACCTTTATTTAACTACTACATACACATTTGTTGATGTAACTTCCAGCTACAGATGATCAGCAGCAGTAAATCTCACCCTGTGAGTGTACTTCTCGCGGGACTCGTGTGTGAACTAATGTGAGCGGAAGTACTATGAGAGTCTCTTTTCCGCCGGCCATAGAGGAATCATCGGCAGGGTAAGAATTCCTGGCTGAACATTTCACTAACGTTATCAACATCCATCCTATATTATACACTTTTGTAGGTCCCCTAAATTACATTTCAAGTTAGGTACCGCTGCTATTTTTCTATAGTGATCAGTATTGGAGAGAAATGTTATATTGATAGCTAAATCGAACGTCCCGTAATCTGAACCTTCGACCGGCTGGCTAGCTACTCGTTGAAACTCCAGAGAATGGTATACAGGCTACGAATGAAGCTGGGCCCGAACATTAATTGCACGATATGTTCGCATATTGTCTCGTTTAGAGAAATCCATGCCATTTAGATGTGTAGTTTATTTCGCTAACACTGCTTGACAATCATCTAACATGGTTACCTAACTAGGTTGCTAATGGAGGTTGTGTGTACCCAGGTCATGGTGAAAGCATTGAGATGACGCGTACACAGCAGATCATAGATTTTTGTGTATACTTTTTAGTTAGTGGTCTCGGTGATTGTCCCTGAATCGTTAACCTTCGTCATGCTGTTGTGTTGTGCGGGTAGCCTGACGTCCTGAAAATGACTGGCTGGCTAACATTACCCAACCAGCGCTATGTATGTAACTAGCTTCACTTTACTAACATTTTTCAGGTTGGGGTGCTCGCTAAAAAGGCTAGTGAACAAACGTTAACTTTTCGGTCGGGAATCTCTTGCCTCTGTAGACTTTGTTGTACATAAACCATGCAGTGGTGTTGGTTTGTTACTTGTAACAAACACATGTAGCCTAAACTACAAATTATTGACATGTGGGAAGTTGTGATCTGTCGGTCAATGCTAACCCTCTAATCTGACTGTCTATTGTTTGCCCTGCAGCCATCAACATGAAGCTGAATCCATTTGTGACATCCTCGCGGCGTAAGAACCGCAAGAGGCACTTCAATGCCCCCTCACACATCCGGAGGAAGATCATGTCCTCCCCCCTCTCCAAGGAGCTCCGTCAGAAGTACAATGCGAGGTCCATGCCCATCCGCAAGGACGACGAGGTCCAGGTAAAGACCCCAGAACCACACTCTTGAACCAGATTTTATACTAATTCTGAGGTTGCCTTACTAGCTGCTACTAACATGCACGAGCAACTACATAAAACTCCAGCCCTGTAGCTACAGGTCAGACCAGAACTAACACCTGATTTCAGACCAATTCAAATTAGCATTAAGACTTTGTTCACGTGGGTGATCTTGTTGTTAATTACATTTTTCATGTTTGTGCCGTGCAGGTTGTCCGTGGACACTACAAAGGCCAGCAGATTGGCAAGGTAGTGCAGGTATACAGGAAGAAGTATGTAATCTACATTGAGCGAGTGCAGAGAGAGAAGGCCAACGGAACCACAGTGCACGTCGGCATCCACCCCAGCAAGGTGAGGCTCTTCACATCTACCTGTAGTCACAAGTGTATTTTATTGTTTGTTCATGCATAATATGTATAGATGCAGTGGTGTAAAGTACTTAAATAAAAACACTTTAAATAATAATAAATTATATTTGACTACTTCTACGTTCCTAAACAAAATGATGTACTTCTTACTCCATACATTATCCCTGACACCCAAAGGTATTTGTTACATTTTGAATGCTTAGGACAGGATAATTGTCTAATTCACACACTGGTCATCCCTACTGTGTCTGATCTGGCGGACTCACTAAACATGTTTTGTTTGTAAATTATGTTGCAGTGTGCCCCTGGCTATCTGTAAATAAATAAAATCTAGACAATGTGGCCGTCTGCTTTGCTTAATATAAGGAATTTGACAATTGGGTACTTTTTCCACCACTGTATAGATGTTATACATGCCTTCTGTACCATGTTTGATAATCATTGTTTTAGTGTCTCAATTTGACTGTCCACAATTTATTTTGAATCGTTCTTTGTATTGTATCATTGCGGAATGACGCATCTAAATAACTACTCTTGAAATCAAGGAACGGTTAATTGAGAGTTGAAATGTTTCGATAGGGTGCCTGGTGAGGGTAAACTTAGCAAATGTAGTTATTTGCCATTCACCACTGGCTTCAGCCTTCAGATGACATGGCAATGGGTGTTTTTCTGTTAAGAAGGAAGATTAGTTGAATGTGGTCAGTCATTGGATGTCTTGACTGATTTAAACATGTTGTATGGCAGCAGGCACCCCATGTGTGCTGTGTGCTGGGGAGGAAACATTGACTACGTGCTAGTGCTCCACTTACTGCATTTACCTGACATTTTAAGCCATTGTCTAGGATCAAAGTTAAATTGGGAAACTGAAGATGAGGTTTTAGCCTAGGCTACTCATTTGCTCCAGTCTTGTCTTGGACATCAGTGATTATTATTAGTAGTAATACATTTGAAATGGTTCCCCCAGTCGAATTAGAGCGCTCTTCTCATTTGTCTGAACATGGATTTGTCATTTCTGATTGGAATTGCGGATAATGTCCACTGTTTTGTAGAAACACAATTTAGCTTTTTAAGCTTGTCTGGCTTCTGGTGTAGCTAGACTAGTATTGTGGCTGAAGTGTTGCTTCATGAAGAGGAATTCAGTTTGGGTTTCACAGTCGAGTCTTTTCACCGCCGTTTGAATCGAAGTCGACCTAGAGTCGATCCTCCTGCTCTAAATGATTGTGCCAATCGCATCTCTCTTTTCCTTCTTCCTGACCAGGTTGTGATCACCAGGCTAAAGCTGGACAAGGATCGCAAGAAGATCCTAGAGCGTAAGGCCAAGTCCCGCGCTGACGGAAAGGAGAAGGGCAAATACAAGGAGGAAACCATTGAGAAGATGGCAGAGTGAAAATCTACTGCTTACAATAAACTGTTGTAAAAAAATACATTTCATTGTCTGTCGTAAATGGAAGTATCACAGTAAAGTACCGCACAGTGGGCAAGCCACACATATGGGGATGTTCTTGTTTTGCCTAGTTATACTCTGGTTTAGCATGGTGGAACCAGCCTGATTGCATGATGGCTCACATTCTTTCACTTCAAGTGAAATCAAATGTGAGCGCAGCAGTTTGTCTGCTTGACCAGTAAAATCTGGTTGGCGGTAATGTTAAAATCAAATCTCCCATGCATGTTGAATATACACACAGCACTGCTACATTGGAATTGTGTAACTTGGTCATGGCATTGATGGTCTGACTTCAAAGCCAATGTTTTCACATTGTCTTAAATCAAATGTTATTTGTCACGTGCCTAATACTTACAGTGAAATGCTTACCTACAAGCCCTTAACCAACAATGCTTTAAAAAAAATAGAAAGTCAAAGAAAAATATCCAATATGGTTTGGAAGTTATTTATCAAGTGCATTTTCTTCTGCAAGGTCAAAAGGAGTAAGAACTAAATTATTATAGATGCCAACGATTGGGGTCGTGAAAAAAAGATGTAACAATGAATTTTGCACACTATGAACAGACAATCTGGGATCTGTGTTCAGTACATCATAAACTAGGTTAACATGGTGACAGATTTTCATGTGAATATTCTAAATTCTGCATAAAGAACTGCTTTTACCCACCAGTGTTTCCACCAAACTGACTTGTTGCTAATAAAAATCAGTGCGTGATTGCTTAGTGCACACAATTTACTTCAATTAAATTTTCATGTACCAAATAAATAGTTAAAGATAGGTACTTTTATGTGTTTCGATCGCTTTTTCAAACTGTTGCGTTAAATAGCAAATGTGTCTACTACATCTCACAGATAGTGCGGGTAGGCTAGTCTACATAACGACATTCCAAAAACTTCTGGGACAAGTCCATGGAGAATAAGAGCACCTCCTCCCAGCTGCCCACTGCACTGAGGCTAGGAAACTGTCGCCACCGATAAAGCTACGATAATCGAGAATTTCAATAAGAATTTTGCTACGGCTGGCCATGCTTTCCACCTGGCTACTCCTAACCCGGCTAACAGCTCTGCACCCCCCACATCAACTTGCCCAAGCCCCCCCGCTTCTCCTTCACCCAAATCCAGATAGCTGATGTTCTGAAAGAGCTGCAAAATCTGGACCCCTACAATCTGCTGGGCTAGACAATCTGGACCCTTTCGAAAATGATCTGCTGCAATTGTTGCAACCCCTATTACTAGCCTGTTCAACCTCTCTTTCGTATTGTCTGAGATCCCTAGAGATTGGAAAACTGCTGTGGTCATACCCCTCTTAAAAGAGAGAGACACATTCCAGACCCAAACTGTTACAGACCTATATCCATCCTGCCCTGTCTTTCTAAAGTCTTCGAAAGCCAAGTTAACAAACAGATCACTGACCATTTTGAATCCCACCGTACCTTCTCAGCTATGCAATCTGGTTTACGAGGTGGTCATGGGTGCACCTCAGCCACGCTCAAGGTCCTAAATGATATAATTACCGCCATCGATAAAAGACAGTACTGTGCAGCCGTCTTCATCGACCTGGCCAAGGCTTTCGACTCAATCACAGCATTCTTATTGGCAGACTCAACAGCCTTGGTTTCTCAAATGATTGCCTCGCCTGGATCATCAATTACTTCTAGATAGAGTTCAGTGTGCCAAATCGGAGGGCCTGTTGTCCGGACCTCTGGCAGTCTCTATGGGGGTGCCACAGGGTTCAATTCTTGGTCCGACTCTTCTCTGAATATATCAATGATGTCGCTCTCGCTGCTGGTGACTCTCTGATCCACCTCTACCCATTCTGTATACATCTGGCCCTTCTTTGGACACTGTGTTAACAAACCTCTAAACGAGCTTCAATGTCATACAACACTCCTTCTGTGGCCTCCAACTGCTCTTAAATGCTAGTAAAACTAAATGCATGCTTTACAATCGAACGCTGCCAGCACCCGCCCACCGGACGTATCATCAGCACTCTCGAAGGGTCTGACTTTCGCAGCAAAGCCTCCTTCACTCATGCTGCCAAACATGACCTATTGTGTTATTGACTGTACGTTTGTTTATCCCATGTGTAAAAGACCCCTCCATGTCTAACGAATAAATGATATGTTTGCATGTATAGGATTGTACCAAATCATCCTAGTTCCATCACAGCTGTCGTGTTTTTTTAAATAAGGGTTGACATTATTCGCATAAGAAGTGTGGATGGAAACGTGCTGATTTAGGATAATCAAGTATCCGCTGATATGATCTAATCTAAACTGTATGTTTTTAGCACTGTTAATAGGGGCCCAAAACTGACCGTTTTTTGGCAACACAGCCCCAAGCTTTAGCCAAGGAAAATGTAAAGGTGTGTATGCAGTGGTGTAAAGTACTTAAGTAAAAATGCTTTAAATTACTACTTAAGTATTTTTGGGGGTATCTGTACATTACTATTACTTTTACTACACTATATTCCTAAAGAAGATAATGCTTTTTACTCCAAACATTTTCCTCGTTACATTTTGAACGCTTAGCAGGACAGAAAAAAGGTCAAATTCACGCATTTATCAAGAAAACATACCTGGTCATCCCTACTGTCTATGATCTGGCGGACTCACTAAACACATGCGTTTGTAAATTGTCTGAGTGTTGGCGATAGACCCGAATAAAAAAAACAAGATAATGGCGCCAAATTGTTTGCTTAATATAAGGAATTTTAAATGATTTGTAGAGCTCGTCTGCTTGTAGTCTTAAAAAAACGGAAATGAGTTACCTCTGGTTCGTTCAGACATTTACATGGGGAATATAAATGGGCAAAGAATAGGGTTTGAGGTTTAGGTGATCTTATAAACTCAGGCTTAGGAGATCTTGTACTTTTTGTTTCTATGAGGTAATATCAGCCAGTTAACATGAACTTCATGAACTATGAAGCCTTTTGTGTTCTTTATGTGTTTTAAAATGACATAAAAGCTTCAAAATTCACAAAATGTGACGGTAGCTGATGAAAATTATCTCATAGAACAACATGTATAAGATCTCCCAAGCATTTGTTTACCACATACCTTATTTTCGGAGTTCATCCAAAAACCCTACAAAAACTAAATGTTCCCATAAGATCAAGTTTCCTCTATAAAACACTGGTCTAGGATCAGTTTATGAAATTTTTTTGGCAACACTACCCGCCCAGTTTACTGTGGCGACGTCATGTGATCCATACTTCCTAGTCCGGTGGTCTGGCAACAGTTCGCCGAGTAGCGTTGTCGAGTGCCTACGTGTACTTTTTCTACTTTTAAAACTCTATTACCAAAGACGGACATGGCGGAGCTTAGTTTTGTAATTCCTATGTCGGTAATGACTCTGTTTTGGGGGATTATTGGTGGAGTTGTGCCGTGGTTTATCCCCAAAGGACCGAACAGAGGGTGAGTAAATTAGCTAGCTAATTTAGCAACATGATAGAAAAAGCAGTATCTAGCTACATGTTGCTAACTAGAAAAGTTAACAAACTAAGGACATATTTAATGCTAGACATAAAATGTATATTTTATTCATATTCCTGGAAAATGCGAAACCTATTTTATTAGGTTTTTAGTCAGATGTTAAATTATCATACTTTTTGGCAGCTGGTTCTTTGTCAACAATATTGCTCTTCGTGGCCAACAATAACTGAGTTGACTTTAAAATAGCAATACGTTCTAGTTTTAACTAGAATAATCTTTAACATTTGACAATGTTTTGAGACTTCTTTGTCCCTGTTGGATAAAAAGTAATGGAACGTAGACTAATCAAGATGTAATTTAGGAACTTCTCCAGTCCATATCTAGTGCCCATCTGCTCTGTCAACCTAGTAGTACATTTTGCCATAATAAACCTTAGATATAGGAGTAACATTTGGTTTGTAGGCGTAAAAATGTATAACCTAATGTCTTGTTACTGCTTTGTAATAATGTATTGGCCCAGTGCAATAATACCTCTCTCCCCCCTCCACAGAGTGATAATTACCATGTTGGTGCTAACTGCTGTCTGCTGCTACCTGTTGTAAGTACAGTCCTCCCAGGAATGTAGCAGAATATTTCACAGTATCACTATGAGGGCCCTTATATTCATATTCATTTGGCTTAGTTGGTTGGAACAGGGTGCAGGCAGGCAACCTCAGGGGTGTATTCATTATGGAAAACGTTTACCGTTTAAGAACCAAACAGAGAAAACGGAATGAAAAGGGGAGGGACCTCAAATCAAAGTGTATTTTTCACGTGCTCCGAATACAACAGTTGTAGACCTTACAGTGAAATGCTTACTTACAAGCCCTAACCAACAGTGCAGTTTAAGTAAAAAAAATATTATTATTTATTTTTCTAATGGAAACTAATTTGTGTTTTCCGTTTGGAGTAAACAGTTTTTGTTCCTAAACGTTTTGCAACAGAATCGGTGTAAACAATTACACCCCAGTGTTTTGTTTGATTATCATGCATAATGTTAGGCCTAGCTAAGTTGCTTTCCATGAAAGTGGAAAACTGGACTATTAGCCTATATTTGGAGCTAGTGATATGCTAAGTGTCTGTCCCACATACAGACACAGAGAGAGAACTTCTCCCTTAGGTTATTCTCCATACACATTGATTGGGCCAACTGCAGCTCGATTCCAATGTCCCAATGTCAACACATAGTGATTAGTTTTTCACAGATGTAGACACGCTCATCACCTAGAGTACGGTAGGTAATGATCCTAGAGTACGCCTATTGCTTGTACAGTAGGTAATGATCCCATTCAATAGAACCTGTTAGTCCCGAGATGCCATTTTATTTCATAGTTAATTATTTAGCTTTCGAAGTTGTCAGGCAAGCAGATACAGCTGTGTCATGTTACTTTGACATATCTCCAGCAGGGGGCAGTGCAGGCCATGTAATGGGGAAAGTCGCCACTGCAGCTGAGGGACGAAATTAGTGTGATATGTTGTCTCCTTCAGTCTGTTGTACTGAGCGCTTAGCTGGTTTCCTCTATTATAGCTGACCCTGCTGTCATGTTCATCCATTACTATAGGGTAGAACAAGAATGTCTAAAAGTGAAATGGGCTGCAGGTAGCCTAGCGGTCAGAGCGTTGGGCCAGTAACCGATTGGTCGCCGGTTCGAATACCCAAGCCGGCAAGGTGAAAAACCTGTCGATGTGTCCTTGAGCAAGGCACGTAACCTTAGTTTGCTCCAGGGGTGCCGTACTACTATGGCTGACCCTGTAGGTAGGCCGTCATTGTAAATAAGAATTTGTTCTTAACTGACTTACCTAGTTAAATAAAGGTTAAATCAAATATTAAAAAAAGAAATGCACAAGTATCTTTATTCTTCATTTAGATTGCCGTCAGATGCCTTAATGACCGCTATTATTCTTGGGGTGCAACAATCAAAGCCGTTAAACATAACAGAAGCCATGACAGACATATCTACTTGTGTAATCATTAGTATGTGTTGTATGTTTTCAGCTGGCTGATTGCGATCCTGGCCCAGCTCAACCCTTTGTTTGGACCAACTCTAAAGAACGATACCATCTGGTACATGTACTACCACTGGCCCTAGTCTACCAGCCCTCAGCTCCTCTCCTGCTACAGGTAAACCCACTGGCCCTAGTCTACCAGCCCTCAGGCCCTCCTGCTACAGGTAAACCCACTGGCCCTAGTCTACCAGCCGTCAGGCCCTCCTGCTACAGGTAAACCCACTGGCCCTAGTCTACCAGCCGTCAGACCCTCCTGCTACAGGTAAACCCACTGGCCCTAGTCTACCAGCCCTCAGGCCCTCCTGCTACAGGTAAACCCACTGGCCCTAGTCTACCAGCCGGCAGGCCCTCCTGCTACAGGTAAACCCAGTGGTCCTAGTCTACCAGCCCTCTTCTCCTCTCTTGCTACAGATTAACCCAGTCAGATACACCTGAGAGGTCTATATAATCACTCAATTTATTTTGTTATCTTTTGTTTGTAAGTCTATACTGCAATTCAGCCTTTTAGCTGCAAATGTGTAGGCCACAAGATTAAATGAATCAATGAACAAATAAACCGTTCTGTCAATAGTCTGTAGTCGTGGCTTCCTCTCCTTATCTATTTTAATCTGTACTTTTTATGAAAACGTATCCTTGTCTCCTTTCATTCATCTGCACTGATCTGAAAGCAACGGCCGGATAAAGAGTTAACTTTCACCTGAACAATTTTCTCTGTTTGTTCTCTGCAGAAGAGGACCTCACCCCCCTCGATCACCTCCTCACAAAGGGAACTGTTCTTGTACATCTTAAGCCTTAACCCAGCCTTTGACACCTGACCTTAGTGAGAGTGGAGAGATGCCTGCAAAGGTGCTTTGTACAAACTGATCCCCAAAGGACTTTTCTAAAGAAATCCTCCTTTAGTGTTTTAAGAATGAAGTATCAGCCTTTCCTTGATTTGTATGGTATGTTCTGTTTGATGTGCTGTGTGACTTTTTGATTCTCTAACATTGGTATATGATTTTGTCAAGGCATGTTACCCTAGCCATTTATAGACGCTAACTACCTTTAGCTATTGGCAATAGTATCTTCTGGCCAGGGGAGGTTTAATGGCCCTGATGCTTGCGCTAAACATTGACACGCATCGTTTGCGTCAAATTACTACATACCTTTTATAGGTCAGGGTTCCCACACAGCCATATTTCCATGTTACAGCATTTGTTTATGGAAAACGTGCAGAAGAGAGAAGCGACTACCTGTTAGTAGACACAATCGCAGATAGCTAATTAACACCTGTGTGTAAACGGAAGAAGGACGCCACAAACGTCATTGAAAAATACAGTCGGCTGCTACTGTGTTAAAACAGTGTAGTAAGTGTATATTTTGCAATTGTGAAATTATTTTGATGTGATATGAAAGTAGTTGAGAATCGATTCATGTTTAGATTTAGTATTTGGCAGTTTTAGCTGCCAGAGCCAATTCACCTTTAAACAGTAACGTTAGGCTCCTTTAGTTCATTATTGGACTATAGATACCCCATAAGTTAATATATATGTTGCATGTAATGTAACCATTCTTTTGATTCCATGTGTCCCTTCATTGTGTCTTTGCGTGATGACATTTATTATTGTCCTTAGAAATTTTAGATATTAAACATCATCAGTCAGTCCACGTATTTATTGATTTACATGTTTTTGCTATTTGTTAAACTGATTCTTGTTGCTCACGACCGAAATGCCCTCTTTGCTGTGTAAGTAAAGAGACGCGCTACTTTTACCAACTGTGAGAAAGTCAATTAAGTTACTCCTCGCGGCTTGCCGTAGACGAGGTTGCCAAATATGGCGTTCTCCGATGTTCACGTCCGAATATGCGAGCAAGAAATCATCAAATATGACTTGGAAATAAAAGCTCTCGTGCAGGTATGACTATTGATTCAGTAGGTTATTGTTATCGACTATATAATACAACGATATTGTAGGTTGCCATGTACTCATTGTGGAGAATAACCCTGTTTACTGTCGCAGCTGGTTGGGCTCTTTAGCGTTGGCCACTGACCCATTTTGGTACAATGGCCGGGAGTCAGAATAGATTTGGACGGATTATCTTTTTGAACCTTTCTGTATATGACATGAAAGTCATTGATTGTAACTTTATCTCTCGTTAACTCATCGACATTAGGATGTCAATGAGTGTACAGGACCACATGTCAAGCTGACAGAGTTGAATGCCAAAGTGAAAGCAAAATTCAACAACCTTAGGCTACGGATTCAGGTAAGAGATGTTAAAAAAAAATATATAAACAAAATTGCCTTCATTCCTTATTTCTTGTCCTTCAACTGCCTGGTGAAGATTTCACCTGTCCATATCTATCAGATATGGTGTAAAGGAGAATGAGGAAGCCTCTTTAGACTATTGAGGTTCAACCTTGAATACGTCAGTGTTTATTTGTAGGACACATAACTGAGTGTTTGACAGCAGTTTTAATATTGGCAGCAATTTTAGTCTTAGTTTGTCTTAAAATACCTTTTAGTCTTAGTCACATTTGAGTAATTTCTGTCACTTTATTTGGATAGTCAGTATTTGCTCTACAGATGGACATACTATCAACAAACTATCTGTTGATAAGTGACTGCTTGTTAGGGTTAGGTTTGGAATAAGGGTGAGTGTTAAGTTTAGAGTTAGTAGATAGGTGAAATGTTACTTATAGTCTGTAGAGCATCTACAGATTGACTATCCAAATAGATCCAACTTTAAAAGCTCAGACTCACCGGTAGGATTGTCAAATGTTTGCCTGCTGACAGTGCTTACAGGGTTGGGTGGGTTACTTTACAAGTTACAGTTACAAGTTACCTGTCCAAAATTGAAATCAGTTATGTAACTTTTGGATTACCCCAAACTCAGTGACGTAATCTGATTACATTCCGTTACTTTTAGATTACTTTCCCCTTGGAAGAGGCATTAGAAGAAGACAAAAATGTATGTTACCAATTGAACGACATCTATTTCAGGATAAATCAATGTTAAAGTTTCCATATCTGGCCATATATGGATGTTACATTTTACTTTATGGGTTGGTTATGTAGGCTTCTTCTAACCCATCGCTTTCTACTACATATAATAATACGATTAAATTATATCTTTACATTAAAAAATCAGAATTCCAGTCATTCCAATAAATATTATACCTCTCGATCTTCAATAATAGGACTTGGAAATATGGAAGTATTGATTAGCCAAATTGTTTTACCTGAGCATGACCCCAAAACTAAGGACTTATTAGCCAGCCCTACTCTGTTGGCTCATGGAAGCATGCTTTGCCAAGAATGTGCAAAGCTGTCATCAAGTCAAAGGGTGGCTACTTTGAAGAATATAAAATATAATTTTGTTTTGTTTTTGTTTAACACTTTTTTTGGTTACTACATGATTCCTTATGTAGGAAATAGTAAAAATAAAGAAAAACACTTGAATGAGTAGGTGTGTCCAAACTGTATGTATGTATGTATACATGCATGCATACAGGCATACATACATGCATACATTAACAATGTCTACACCGATGTATTTGTGATCAATTTGATGTTATTTGGGGTCACTTAAAAATGTTCTTGTTTTTGAAAGAAAAGCACACTTTTTGTTCATTAAAATAACATCAAATTGATCACAAATACAGTCTAGACTTTGTTGTAAATGACTGTTGTTGCTGGAAACGGCAGATTTTTTATGGAATATCTACATAGTTGTACAGAGGCCCATTATCAGCAACCATCACTCCTGTGTTCCAATGACACGTTGTGTTAGCTAATCCAAGTTTCTCATTTTAAAAGGCTAATTGATCATTAGAAAACCCTTTTGTAATTATGATTGCACAGCTGAAAACAGTTGTGCTGTTTAAAGAAGCAATATAACTGGCCTTCTTTAGACTAGTTGAGTATCTGGAGCATCAGCATTTGTGGGTTTGAATACAGGCTCAAAATGGCCAGAAACAAATAACTTTATTTTGAAACTCGTCAGTCTATTCTTGTTCTGAGAAATGAAGGCTATTCCATGCGAGAAATTGCCAATAAACTGAAGATCTCGTACAACGCTGTGTACTACTCCCTTCACAGAACAGCGCAAACTGTTTCTAACCAGAATAGAAAGAGGAGTGGGAGGCCCCAGTGCATGTAATCAACCATTATTGGGTTCATGTAACCCTGAGTACTTAGCACCTCTGGCTAGACTAGTGTCAACATTCAATCTTTTCTAATGGTTCACACAGCAAAACCTTGCAAGTTAAAATTCTCTAAACCAGAAGGTGGCAGTAGCGTTTTTTGGCAATGCATATCCGTGCGTATTGCTTATGGTCTAGATTCCAAGCAATCTTCGATTAAACAGATGGAACAATACAAATCTTTGGCACTAATGTTAATATTTTGTAGAAAGCCCTTGGCCACTGCTATATACAGTGACTTAAGAAAGTATTTACACCCCTTGACTTTTACCACATTTTGTGTTACAGCCTGAATTTGAAATAGATTACATTTAGATTTTGTATCACTAATCTACACACAATGTCCCATAATGTCAAAGTGGAATTATTTTTTTATAAATGTTTACAAATGAATAAAAAATGAAATGTCTTGAGTGTTCAACCCCTTTGTTATGGCAAGCCTAAATAACTTCAGGAGTAAAAATGTTCTTAACAAGTCTGATAATAAGTTGCATGGACCCACTCTGTGTGCAGTAATGGCATTAACATGATTTTTTAACGATGACCCCATCTCTATCCCACACATACAAGGTTTTCCAATGCCTCGCAAAGAAGGGCACCTATTGTATATCCCTTTGTTTTTTCAGTTAAGAACGCCGCCCTATGGGACTCCCAATCACGGCCAGTTGTGATACAGTCTTTGAGCATGGTGAAGTTAATTACATTTAGGATAATGTATCAATACACCCAGTCACTACAAAGATACAGGCGTCCTTCCAAACTCAGTTGACGGAGAGGAAGGAAACCACTCGGATTTCACCATGAGGCCAATGGTGACTTGAAGTTAGAGTTGAATGGCTGTGATTTGAGAACTGAGGATGGGTCAACAACATTTACTCCACATTACTAACATAATTGAAAAGAAGGAAGCCTGTACAGAAGAAAAATATTGCAAAACATGCATCCTGTTTGCCATGAGGCACTAATGTAATACTGCAAGAAATCAAAAATGTGTCCTGAATACAAAGAATTATGGTTGGGGCATATCCAACACAACACATCACTGAGTACCACTCTTCATATTTTCAAGCATGGTGGTGGCTGCATCATGTTAAGGGTATGCTTGTCATCGGCTAGGGCTGTGGCGGTCATTCAATTTAGTTCACCGTTTATTGTTATGCAGAAGACTGCCGGTCTCACAGTAATTGACCAGTTATTAACATAAACACGTTTAGCATCTCCAGGACTCCATTCATACCACTCACTGATGTGCGCCATTGGAATGTCTACATTTTCAAAAAGTCTAATAAATACATCTAATATTACACCATCACAATAAAACCATTATTTATTTTAATCAGGTCTAAAGAAACATTATGATATGAAGAAAATGTATTTCAGAAGAACAGAAGATGAGTTGGCCTACTGTAGGCCTATGTTATCTGGCTATGCTCCATGCCATAGCTGACAAGATATGCTTATAATTGTATTTTATAGTAAGAATAATATAATACAATTGAATAAAAATAAGGAATATTTTTCCCATATGAAGTGGCTAAGTTGAGAGTAAAATGATCGTTTGAAACAGGTCCTACATGTTAGATTTGGCGACTTTAATTGTGAATGATACAAACATTAGAATGTCTTAGAAATCAAAACATATATGGACCGCATGGTGCGACTATAGGCTTTTGATAATTTCAGAAAGTAGCTAGAAAGGCTTGCGCTCTGTCCCTTGCCTCAGCCTAGCAGTCAGAGCGTTGGGCCAGTAACCGAAAGGTTGGTGGATCGAATCCCCGAGCCCCATACCTTCTACCAGTCTGTGGTGGCCAGTGCAATCTTTTTTGCAGTGGTGTGCTGGGGAGCAAACATTAAAGCCGGTGATGCTTCTCGGGTAAATAAGCTGATCAGGAAGGCTAGCTCTGTCCTGGGGATGAGCCTTGACACTCTAGAGGAGGTGGCGGAGAGACGGATCCTGGCCAAACTGCTGGCCATCATGGACAACGTCACCCACCCTCTGCACGCTATGGTTATGACGCAGAGGAGCACTTTCAGTCACAGACTGATCCCACCACGGTGTGCCAGAGAGCGCTACAGGAGGTCCTTCCTGCCGGCGGCTATTAGACTATATAATGCCTCACCGGGGTGCCGTGCCGTCGGCAACACAGACCTGGAACTGTTGGGGTGCTAGGACCTAGTTTAACAATTATGCATCCATCCGTGAGTAACTCTGGTCCGTCATCACTCATTCACTCAGGACCTATTTATTCATGCAGGTCTGTATATACAGTGGGGCAAAAAAGTATTTAGTCAGCCACCAATTGTGCAAGTTCTCCCACTTAAAAAGATGAGAGAGGCCTGTAATTTTCATAGGTACACTTCAACTATGAGAGACAAAATGAGAAAACAAAATCCAGAAAAAGTGATGTTTCGGCAACAGCCCCGAAACATCACTGCTCTAGAGGAGATCTGCATGGAGGAATGGGCCAAAATACCAGCAACAGTGTGTGAAAACCTTAGACTTACAGAAAACGTTTGACCTCTGTCATTGCCAACAAAGGGTATATAACAAAGTATTGAGAAACTTTTGTTATTGACCAAATACTTATTTTCCACCATAATTTGCAAATAAATTCATTAAAAATCCTACAATGTGAATTTCTGGATTTTTTTTTCTCATTTTGTCTCTCATAGTTGAAGTGTACCTATGATGAAAATTACAGGCCTCTCTCATCTTTTTAAGTGGGAGAACTTGCACAATTGGTGGCTGACTAAATACCTTTTTGCCCCTATTTATTTATTTATTCATACAGGTCTGTATATACATACTCATGTACAGTTGTTTATCATATCACGTGCAATATTGCTAGTAATTCTTGGACCTAACTTACGTAGGCATTCACTCAGGAATGCATATTAGTATCCTGTCAGTTGCACCTTTTCTCATTGCTTTTAGTATATCGAATGTGCAATACGTGCAGTTGTCTGTAATTAAACCCTGCGCACTAAGGACTGTATTTTAAGGGAATTACTATTATTACCCCAAATTATATCATACACACATTTAGCTATTTAAGTATCTCTTCCTGTCATTTACCTGTTCAGTTTGTGTAACCATGCAACTATTCACTTATCTGTAAATATAACTGTATATTTACCTGTACAGCTAATTTAACCATGCAAAATATTCACTTACCTGTTCATTTAGCCAGTCTGTCTATTAAGTAAACTAGTATTACCCTCGCTCATATCATATGCATTTTTAGCTACTGAAGTATTTCTCTGCCATCGACCTGTATAGTATAGTTAACCATCCAACATCCACCAATGTATAGTGTACATATTCAGCCAACCACCCATACTATGCAATGTCTTTTTATAGCTTTTATTTTTTTGCACTCCAGATATCTTGTATTTCTATACTTTTTCATACTGCCGCTCATGTTTCATGTACGGTGTATCTGTCTTTTGTGTACTTTCGTTGTGGCATTTTGCACCTGCCCTGTGTTTCGTTGTTGTAGATGCTTGACAAAGAAATGTCCACCTCGGGGATCAATAAAGTACCTATCTATCTATCTATCTATCTATCTAATCTGTGTGCACTCGAATAGCGAATGGAGGCCAAGCCGGTCCGTTTTGTAGGCAATTCGGGTATATACCGGAGCATGTGCTTAATATGAGCAGCTGAGAAATAAATATACGAACACTTATTTCACTCCAGGCATCAACCACTGTTTGAGGAG
Source organism: Thymallus thymallus (assembly GCA_023634145.1). Taxonomy (NCBI): domain Eukaryota; kingdom Metazoa; phylum Chordata; class Actinopteri; order Salmoniformes; family Salmonidae; genus Thymallus; species Thymallus thymallus. Next base: position 7,173,950 of record CM042385.1, on the reverse strand, counting down.
CATGCTTTGTTCTTGCAGCTAACCAGTGCATAATTTGGGAAACCAAGTGAAGTCTGTTCGGTGTCATCGATAGTAACATGTTTTCACAACGAAACATATTTCACAAAACTGTTTACAGCAGGTCTGCGCGCTCGATAAAGGAATGTTATTTTATTTTTTATTTCACCTTTATTTAACCAGGTAGCCCAGTTGAGAACAAGTTCTCATTTACAACTGCGACCTGGATAAAGGACAGAGAGAGGAGATGGAAACGCATGGTGGTGAGATATTCTATATCGCTAAAGGTAACGTGTCACTCAATTAATTATGAAAATATTTGTTTAAATCCCAATTACTAGGCTATTCAAAACAAAAACAAATTCACTTATTGTAAGGTAACTATAACCCGCACTGAACATCAATGAACCAACAGCATTGCCTAGGGCTATACGTTCTTTCCCAGACTCATGGATATACATGTTGGAGAGTATAGGGTAACCAGTCCATCCAGTATGCATAATAATACATTCCACACTCAAAATCCATTACTCAAATGTGTTTCATTTTGGAGTATAGGCTAGATCAGTTTTGTTTTATGTTTTTCTGCCATGAGTAAAATGCTGAAGGCTATGTATTGTATAAGTGCACAATCACAATATTAATTCAGTTAGTTTTTCAGGCTTGGACTCATAAGCCTATACATAAGCCCTAATATGCATATCGGTGTTTTAAATTAATCATCACCTTAGAAAGTGCTGTAAATTTCGTTGTTAGGCTTTGAAACAACATCCACAACAACCATGTTGTACACTGTTTCAACCTGGTGTTGAACTTCTTTCTTCAAATGGATAATCACAGTGAGGTGAATTTTAAAAGTATGATAGGCCTACTGTTTTGATGACAAGTATTTTATGTGATTTTTGATTATATTTGCTTTGATGTCAGAGTGCTTAGAGGGACAATAGAGCCCTGACTACCAGGTGATCTGATGGTAATTACCAAAGAGATGTCCAGAGTGCATAAAAGGAGATTACCGTGACTCGACTGTCATGTGGAATTTTACTGCAGTCACGACTTCCGGTGTGGCGGTAATATTGTCACCTCAACATCCCTAGCAAGGACTAGGGAGTTTTTTTTTAGGAGATAAACAAAAGGAATAGAGTTTAGCACATCAGAATCCTGGTTCAGTCTGCTTTCCAACAGACACTGGTAGGCAAATCCACCTTTCAGCAGGATAATAACCTCAAAGGCCAAATGTTAGTGCTGAACAATTAACCAAAATATTGTTTATTATCGGTTTTTAGACAACCAATTGACCCTGTCTGTTCAATTATTTGAATTCCATTTCGTTCAGTATTTTTCTGTGAGCTCAATGTGCAGTTTCTGTAGAGATAAATCAGATGAAGCTTGAACTGTGCAATGTAGTAGGGCGGTGTATTTTCCAACATGCCAATATTCTACATAGTTTAGGACAGAAAACATGGTAATTAACTACAATGATCATACTCCATTGCGCGCCTGCTTGAACTTGTCTGGCCCTTGACCCTTTTTTTTGGTGCACCAGGACCATTCACAGTTGAGCTCACTCAGTTTAGCTCAACGCTGATTGGCTATTATTTTAGGGAGGCCAAATGCTCGCTGGCTTCCCTTGCATTCAATGCTACGGGCGGCAACAATGTCATACTCTTTTTGATCAGACAGCATCAGATAGATGGACTACACATACAGAAACAGAGGGGTAATGTTTCAGTCGCTCTGATGCTTTCCCCTGTGAGATGCATTCATCCTCTTGCAAATGTATTCAACCTCTTAAAAGTCCTTCTTTAACCTGTCTCCTCCCCTTCATCTGTACTGATTGTAGTGGATTTAACAAGTGACATCAAGAAAGGATCATAGCTTTCACCTGGATTCACCTGGTCAGTCCGTCATCGAAAGAGCAGCTGTTCTTAATGTTTTGTACACTGTGTACACTGGAGTTACTTACTAAGAAGACATTGAATGTTCCTGAGTGGCCTAGTTACAATTGACTTAAATCGGCTTGAAAATCTATGTCAAGACTTGAAAATGGCTGTCTAGCAATGATCAACAACCAACTTGAAAAATTTGTAAAATAATAATGGGCAAATATTGTACAATACAGGTTTGCAAAGCTTTTAGAGACTTACCCAGAAAGTCTCACTGCTGTAATTAGGTGACTGTCAAATGTGATTCTAACATGTATTGACTCAGGGGGTTGAAACCTTTCTAATCAAAATATATGTGTTTTATTTTCCGGTAATATTTTTATTTATTTTTCTTCCACTTTGATATTACAGAGTATTTTGTGTAGATCGTTGACAAAACATTACAGTTCAATCCATTTTAATCCCACTTTGTGACACAACAAAATGTGGACAAAGTTGAGGGGTTTAAATACTTTCTGAAGGCACTGTAACTACCTAGCAAGATGACGAAGATACAATTTAATTCATAATCCCATACTGCCAGTGCCAGCCCATAGCCAAGTGTTTAGCTAGCTAGCTAGCTAATGTTAGCATATTCGCTAGCTAGCGCAACATAGCTGCACATGAAAACTAGTTAATCCATTGTGATGTAATATAATGTCAATACTAGCTACAGTGGTTAGCTAGCTTGGAGGAAGTATTTAGTGTTCTGTGCATTGCGTCCGTACACTTAGCTAGCTACCATCCCATAGCCTACACTGTGGATGTACAGAGAAAATAAAAATAACAATTGTTGTCTCTCTCTCATGGGGGTTCGTGCTCTCTGATTGGCTCAAAGTCAAGTTGTTGGCCACTGACAACCATTGCGATATAGGTTCGTCGCTACCGGCTCGGCACGCAGCAGGTACCGCTTTTGTTCTAGCTAGAGAAGGAGCGGCCTCCTACTGTGATAAGTACTTACGGGCAAGTCTATCGGCAGTGAGATTTTCGGTGTGTTTCATGCTTTAGGGTATGTAGATAGTTGAAATTTATTCATTCAAAATTAATGAATTCATTGTCAGTTCTGGGCCCACAAAGCCTGCACCCCGGGGCAGCCATCTACATTTGCCACAACTGTGACAGTGATTGAACCCTTATGTGACACATGCACATTCAGGAATACAGTCCACACACACGCACACTCACTTTTTTTTTTGGTCAGTTTAAATTGTTCTCTTTATTCAAAACTGTTCATTCTTTATTCTTCAATAAAGTTATTGCATAAATTGGATATTGTGGATCTTATTTCAGCAAATTACCTCTCATCTATCCCCAGCTAGTGTTACAACTCAACCCAGTAGTGGGGTAGGTTGTAACAACGGAACTCTTTGTATTGGACATTAACTCACATAATCTGTGATTGTGTAGTAGACTGTCCAAGTGAGTTTTATTTGTAGTAGACAAATATGGGTACAGTGTATCAAAGTTTGAGAGAGAACAACCACTGAGTTACTGATGCTCAAACAAAAAGTTTTACAACCATCCCCGGTCTTCCCTACTTCTAATATTCAACAAATAGCGTTAGTTTTCCCCATGTTAAAAAAGCAACCGCAACAACTGAAAAACAGCGCACATGGGAGCTGTGTGGGAGAGCCGGGCGGATCAATCAGACGGCGCTAATGAAAGATGTCAATTCTGCCAATGAGAGGATTCCATTAAATATTCTGCATGCATGTTTAGGATTGGACCAAAACGTATAATCTCACATGGAATTCCTTGCCTAAAATGTAAAGTAATTTGTAATAGTTGTGTTTTTTTCCAGGGCATCTCAGGTATTTTTCGTTATTGTTGACGACAATTAACACTGTTTGACAGGACCTAGATCAGATGGGGAGGGAGCAGGACAAGGAGTCAGACAAGCTGGTTCTACTCAGTGAGGTGGACAGACACCGCAAGCAGATGCTCAGGTAAGAGAGCATGGTAGGAGTGTGGATTAGAACGGTGTTGCTTCAGTACTGGATCCAGTCTGTAGTAGTTAGTAGGATGCATGTCTCCATTAGAATGGTTTTCTGGTGTTTTCCTTAGACCTTTTCATATAGTAGTAGTGCATAAACTGTAAGCAAGCATCCTAATGAGACTGTATGTTTCCTATCCCTGCAGTAACCAGACAGCATGGAGGAAGGCCAACCTGGCCAGTCAACTGTCCCTAGACAACCTGGAGAAGGAATATCTTCTCTATGGAGGAGATAGGGAACTTAGACAAAGGTAAACAGGTATTGGCTGTTTCTAGATACTCTTCTGTAGTATTTCATTGTCGTTCCCTTATTTCACTCACTATTTTTTTCCCTCCAATCAGGAAGGTGACCAAAGAGGGGCTGGCCCAGACGTCCAGTGACATCACAGAGAGCCTGATGAGCATCAGCCGGATGATGTCACAGCAGGTGACGCAGAGCGAGGAAACCATGACCACGCTGGGTGAGTGGTGCCTCCTAGAGTACAGTGTGAATCATATCATAATCGGTGTTTCTGAGATGACAGTAGTGTTTATAATTTTGGCCCCTAACCCCGTTCCCTAGCTCCCTTTTCCTTCAGTGTTTACAAATCTGAAATAACTAGATGAGTGAGAACCAGTGATGTAGTGGTAAAAAAAAAAAAGAAGTGGGTAAACCCCTTCACAGTGAATAAAGTAATGCTCCCTATATTTACATGGTGCGTAAATGCCGTTTTTGTGTGTTTACCTTCCACTGCACCACTGGTGAGAACAATATGGAGATGGTTCCACCATTTCATATGTACAGTGCGTTCGGAAAGTATTCAGACCCCTTGAATTTTTCCACATTTTGTTACGTTACAGCCTTATTCTAAAATGGATTCAATACAAATATTTCCTTGTGAATCTACACACAATAACCCATATAGACAAAGCGAAAACAGTTCTTTATATTTTTTGCTAATTTATTACAAATAAAAAAACAGAAATAACTTATTTCTAAGTATTCAGACCCTTTTGCTTTGAGACTCAATTGAGCTCAGGTGCATCCTGTTTCCATTGATCATCCTTGAGATGTTTCTACAACTTGATTGGAGTCCACCTGTGGTAAATTCAATGGATTGGACATGATTTGGAAAGGCACACACATCTCTATATAAGGTCCCACAGTTGACTGTGCATGTCAGAGCAAAAACCAAGCCATGAGGTCGAAGGAATTGTCCGTAGAGCTCCGAGACAGGATTGCGTCGAGGCACAGATCTGGTGAAGGGTACCAAAACATTTCTGCAGCATTGAAGGTCCCCAAGAACACAGTGGCCTCCATCATTCTTAAATGGATGTTTAGAACCAGCAAGACTCTTCCTAGAGCTGGCTGCCCGGCCAATCAGAGCAATTGGGGGAGAAGGGCCTTGGTCAGGGAGGTGACCAAGAACCTGATGTTCACTCTGACAGAGCTTTATATTTCCTCTGTGGAGATGGGAGAAACATCCAGAAGGGCAACCATCTCTGCAGCACTCCACCAATCAGGCTTTTATGGTAGAGTGGCCAGACGGAAGCCACTCCTCAGTAAAAGGCACATGACAGCCCGCTTGGAGTTTGCCAAAAGGCACCTAAAGACTCTCAGACCATGAGAAACAAGATTTCTTGGTCTGATGAAACCAAGATTGAACTCTTTGGCCTGATTGCCAGCGTCACGTCTGAAGGAAACCTGGCACCATCCCTATGGTGAAGCATGGTGGTGGCAGCATCATGCTGTGGGGATGTTTTTCAGCGGCAGGGACTGGGAGACTAGTCAGGATCGAGGCAACGATGCATGGAGCAAAGTACAGAGAGTTCTTTGATTAAAAACCTGCTCCAGAGCGCTCAGGACCTCCGACTGGGGCGAAGGTTCACCTTCCAACAAGACAACGACCCTAAGCACACAGCCAAGACAACGCAGGAGTGGCTGCGGGACAACTATCTAAATGTCCTTGAGTGTCCCAGGCAGAGCCCGGACTTGAAGCCGATCGAACATCTCTTGAGAGACCTGAAATAGCTGTGCAGCAACGCTCGCCATCAAACCTGACAGAGCTTGAGAGGATCTGCAGAGAAGAATGGGAGAAACTTCCCATATACAGGCGTACCGCGCTTGTAGCGTCAAACCCAAGAAGACTCGATGCTGTAATCGCTGCCAAAGATGCTTCAACAAAATACTGAGTAAAGGGTCTGAATACTTAATGTAAATGTGATATTTCAATTTTTTATTTCTAGTAAATTAGCAAACCTTTTGACGCACCTGTTTTGCGTTGTCATTATGTAGTATTGTGTGTAAATTGTTTAGGGAAAAAACTATTTAATCAATTTTAGAATAAGGCTGTAACGTAGCAAAATGTGGAAAAGGTCAAGGGGTCTGAATACTTTCCGAAAGCGCACTGTAAGCATCTGACACATTTCAACAGTCGGCTATTTGATGTCTTTGCCAAAGCGTAGTGTGGACTCTCTCCTCTGTAGCAACCTCGTCTCAGGCAATCCTGGAGACCAACGATGAGTTTAAGGCCATGACCGGAACCATCCAGCTGGGGAGGAAGCTCATCACTAAGTACAACCGCAGGGAGCTCACTGACAAACTGCTCATCTTCCTAGCACTCGCACTCTTCCTCGCCACGGTCTTCTACATCCTCAAGAAGAGATTCTTCTTCTTCCTCTAGACCAGACACAACTAACTTAAACTTTTAGAGCAACTTAGATTAGAGTAACTATGATCATATGAGCTAATTTTATGACATAAGTGAGTCGTGTGAGAAGTATTGGCAGATTAATATACTGCTTATTAATCATTCCTACCTGCCACAGGTAGACACATGTAATTCCATATCAACAGTTAAAGACTTATGCACACACACAGTAGTGTAATGGCTTCCGGGATAAGCCTATTTTAAACACTATGCGTCTGTCAGGGAAGGAAATATAACTGTTTGCAATGCTTATAGGAAAGTTTGATGGTTAATGTAACCAATCATGTTAATGTATTATTCCATTGCAGGAAGTTGAAGGTGTTGTCTAATTATTTATATCATCTGAAAGAGAAATATATGGATATTAGCAGTAGCCTTATTTAATCGAGATTACGTTTCCGCCTGACCATTTATTTAAAGTAGAGGGGTTCATGTCAATGTGTAACACATTCTCAGTAACGTAATCCGTTTTAAAAGAGATTACCACAATAAAACATTGACATTATGAAATTGTGTAAACCTTTTTCCCCAAGCACCAGTGTGGAAATGTAGGATGTACATATCACCCACACAAGTTCAGTGAGTCTGGTCCAGGATCTGGTCTTCAGTATTTCCTTATGGGGCTAGCTGACCTGGCTCAGCACTGGTGAGGCCTGCTCTCAGTATCTGGCAGCAGGGTAAACAGTACTGGGTACAGTGCTGACCAACCAGGGCAGAAAAGCTAGCAGCAGGGGGAACCGTACAGTCTGTGCAGCCCAGGCACCAGGGCAGAAAACATCTGAAAAGCTGTGGCAGTAATTGCATAGTCAGCGATAAGGAACCATGCATCTCTGTCTTTCTTCAGATAAGACCCGGAAAAGCAGATTATTCCAACCTGTTTCCCTCTCCTGCTCCCTGCTCCCTTTCTTTCCACCGGGGGTAGAGGGTGAGAGGAGGTTATTTTTAGGTTTGCGTGGACCTGTTATCTGACGTTGCCTTTTCAACACCTTGGAGGGGGGAGAAGGGATGTGGGGAGAGGGGGGCTGTTAGCTGCATGACCTCTACCCTCTACATGATGACGGTCTCACATGTCATATGGGAAATAAAAATCAGTTTTTATGTTGACGTTTCTTTTCAGTGTACCAATAAAGGCCTCTGACTTTGTCTATCCGAGTTGTCTCAGTTGTGGGTGTTGTTATGGATCATATCTGGCTTTGAATCAGTGGGGACAGATGGTACAGGTAGCCTAGTGGTTAGAGCGTTGTGCCAGTAATCGAAAGGTTGCTGGTTTGAATACCCGAGCCGATAAGGTGAAAAATCTGTTGATATGCCCTTGAGCAAGGCACTTAACCATAATTTGCTCCAGGAACGACGTACTACTATGGCTGACCCTGTAAAACAACAAATTTCACTGCACCAATGTGACAGTACAAAATATATATATATTTTTTTTACAGTGAGACACTGTAAGCGAATATGTGTGGAGAGAGTCGATAGACTTAAGAGAAGGCTAAGCGGTTCTTACTTGTTTTAAAGTGGCAGTCATTTGTGCTCTGCCAATTCCCTCGTTCCTTTAGCTGCACACTTATAGCAGGGCTCCGGCTCTATGTCAAGCAAATGGAGCTATTCTTACATAGCACCATGATAGTGTCAATCAAGAGGAGAGGTGTGCATGATCTTGAAATGTGAATAGGTCCTGTTTAGTGGCAGGCCCTGAACTGTGTTCTGCACTGAGTTCTACAGAGAGAGGGGAAGTGAGTTCCCCCACACAATGTTGCTTAAAGGGCTTTTAATGTGCTACGGTGCCTTCTTAAAGTATTCACACCCCTTGACTTTTTCCACATTTTGCTGTGTTACACCCTGAATTTAAAATGTATTACATATAGATGTTGTGTCACTGGCCTACATACAATACCCCACAATGTCAAAGTGGAATTAAGTGTTTTGAAATGAAATATAAATGAAAAGCTGAAATGTCTGTATTCAACCCCTTTGTTATGGCGAGCCTAAATAAGTTCATGAGGGAATATGTGCTTAAATCACATAAGTTGCATGGACTCTTTTTGAATGACTACTTTGTCTCTGTACCCCAAACATACAATAATCTGTAAGGTTCCTCAGTCGAGCAGTGATTTTTTTACAGTGCCTCACAAAGAAGGGCACCTACAGTATTGGTAGATGGGGGGGGGGAAAGCAGACATTGAATATGCCTTTGAGCATGGTTATGTTATGAATTACACTTTGGATGGTGTATCAATACACCCAGTCACTACAAAGATACAGGCGTCCTTCCTAACTCAGTTGCCGGATAGGAAGGATACTGCACAGGGATTATTTTTTTTATGGTGACTTTAAAACAGTTGCAGAGTTTAATGGCTGTGATAGGAGAAAACTGAGGATGGATCAACAGTATTGTAGTTACTCCACAATACTAACCTTATTGACAGAGTGCAAATAATTAATCTTGTACAGAATACAATTATTCCAAAACATGCATCCTGTTTGCAACAAGGCACTAAAGTAATATTGTGAAAAATGTGGCATAGAAATAAATACAAAGTGTTATGTTTGGGGCAAATACAACACATTACTGAGTACCACTCTACATATTTTCAAGCATAGTGGTGGCTGCATCATGTTATGGGTATGCTTGTAATCGTTAAGGACTGGGGAGTTTTTCAGGATAAAAAATAAACTGAATAGAGCTAAGCACAGACAACATCCTAGAGGAAAACTTGGTTCAGTTTGCTTTCCACCAGACACTGGGAGATTATTTCACCTTTCAGCAGGACAATAACCTAAAACACAAGGCCAAATATACACTGGAGTTGCTTACCAAGAAGACAGTGAATGTTCCTCAGTGGCCGAGTTTCAATTTGGACCTAAATCGGCTTGAAAATCTATGGCAAGACTTAAATTGCTGTCTAGCCATAACAACCAACTTGACAGAGCTTGAAGAAAAAAAAAAGAAAAAAAAAGATGGGTAAATATTGTACGATCCACGTTTGCAAAGCTCTTAGAGACGTTCCCAGAAAGACTCACAGCTGTAATCACTGCCAAAGGTGATTCTAACATCTATTGACTTCAGGGGTGTGAATACTTATGTAAATGGCATATTTCTGTATTTAATTTTAAATACATTTGATAACATTTCTAAAAACATGTTTTCACTTTATCAGTATGGGGTATTGTGTTTTAAATGGGCGAGGAAAAAATATATTTAATCAATTTTGAATTCAGGCTGTAACACGACAAAATGTGAAATAAGTCAAGGTGTATCAATACTTTCTAAAGGCACTGTATAGAAATCCAGTTCATCAGCACCATTATTAACTGATTGTAATATACTCTGTATAAGAAAGAGTGTATGCTACATTACTCAAATGTAATTATCATATAAGCATATTATTGAAATGTATCAACAATTATTCTGGCTACTACTTGACAAATAGCAGCCTTGTCCACTCTACAGGCACATTAAACAAGGCTGTTTTATTTGTAGGCCTATATTTGCAATGATGGCTTTAGGTTATTCAGTGCCATTTCAAATGACATTTGTCAGTGTATTTCTGGGGGCCTGTGGGTGATTTCAGAATCTGACTGTGGATCAGCGGTAGCTGTCTGCTTAATGATGAACGCATTTCCCCAAACTGTTTCTACTGAAGACCTGTCAGAGGGACTTTAACACAACCCTTCTGAACCGTCACAGACCTCTCTGTAAATATTTAAATTATGTCAGTGATCTCATGACCTCGCCCTTTTAAAAGTTTTCCATCTTTATAAGCTAAATGGGACTGGCATGCACCTGTAGAAGAACTAGGTCTAACTGGATGTGACCTTGTAGCCCGGAACTATAGACTTAGGCATAGCCGTGGGAAGTAGGGGTGCTGAGAGTTCTGCAGCACCCCCTGAAAGATCTGAATAAAAAATAAAATAAAATAAATGTTTTTTGAGAAGTATTAGCGGACCTATATCGGAGGCTGTAGGGCAGGCAACAAAAAAAAATAGCAGCATATCTGCTTTGGCAAAAAAGGTATTTGTATAATTAAGAACAGTGTCTTGCAGGCTTCAATAGTTGTAATTGTAAGAGTTGTTGCCCCGTCCCTTTCTCTGTGATTGTCATTCTAATGGAATCCAGAAAGAACAAAACCCTGTCCTCAAACATTTACATCGAAATGTGCAAAGTTATGGTCAAAGACACAAAACATCCACATCAAATTAAATATTTTTCATGATCAAATAACGTGGAAAACAACCACTTTTCGTGCAATATTAATTTATCATCCTTACAAACCACTTAATGTAAATGTGTATTACTGTATTGCGGTAGCCTAGCGGTAGAGCGTTGGGCCAGTAAACGAAAGGTGGCTGGATCGAATGCCCGAGCCGACAAGGTGACAAACCTGTCAATGTGTCTTTGAGCAAGGCCCTTAACCCTAATTTGCTCTAGGGTCTGACCATGTAGGTAGTCCGTCATTGTAAATAAGAATTTGTTCTTAACTGACTTGCCTAGTTAAATAAAGATTAAATTAAATAAAAAATATATAGTAATTGAGTACATTGAGACGTCAAGTGGTTTGTGATGATGTGGTTCAGTTGGTAGAGCATGGCCCTTGCAATGCCATGGTTGTGGGTTTGATTCCCACATGTGACCCGTATGAAAATGTATGTAGGAAAATGTATGCACCCACTACTGTAAATTGCTCTGATTAAGAGTGTCTACTAAAATTGAAAAATAATGAATAGACCATTTCAGTTTTCACATAGAAAGAAGTGCCATTTGCAAAGTAAGAAACTGGAAAATATATATCAAGCAATAACTTTTATATTCCACAAGTATTATCAGATTAACTGTTTTGTACAGATCAAGTCACATAGTCTGGTAAACACTCAGATACATTTAGTTAAAATGTTGTCACAAAAGTAATGCTGTGGGCCTTAACTAGTTCTGTATTAGCAGACCGATGTAGAATTTATTCACTAATTTTCTCCCCGTCGGCAGAATAATCGCAGCACCCCCACCCCCAAACTACTTCCCGTGGCTATGGATTTAGGCTATATACAAATGCCGTCTAAGGCCTAAACCACATATTTGTCTTATTTAGTCAAAACTGCATGACATGCTACAAGCATGTTTTATGGAGAGGCCGGCTGGTCGTTGTAAAAACTCCAACCTTTTGTTTCCGTTTATAGCAGATTGAAGGTCTCTAATAGCCACTTGAAGGGTTTAACCTGACGTTAAACATACATGAACCGCTGCACGGATAGCGGGTGAGATTGTTTGACATGGATTACTTGTACTGTGTGCTGGCTACAGACAAAAGCAATTACTATAGGCTACAGTGACGGGCGATTTTCCTAATATTAAAACACTGACACATTGTGTCTTTATATGCTAGAATAGGCCTGGTGCTTGTTCAATGTGTAGAATAGTGAGTTGTGAAACTGAAGAAAAAATACTAGCGTTTTTATTTTACAACGTTAGTAAAGATACTTATTTAAATGAGTAGAAGTTTGTGTGATCTTTAAACATTATTTCCTCATCGATTTGACAATTGTTATCGTCGAGGCCTATCCTAACGATTTTAATGTAGGCTATTATCATATATGAATAATACTAATAATAATAATACAATTGGGTTAATTCACGTTTTATTAAGCATAATAGTAATGACTGTATTATAAATAAATAATACATTTAGCCTTTGAAATAGTTAATGGTCGATATAATTCGTATTGATAGGCTATAGTTTTATGAAATGCTTTATTTATTTAACTAGGCAAGTCAGTTAAGAACAAATTATTATTTACACTATCGGCCTACCCCGGCCAAACCAGGACTCCTAATCACGGCCAGATTGTTATACATCTTGGAATCGAACCATGGTCTTTGATGACGCCTCTAGTACTGAGATGCAGTGCCTTAGACCGCTGCGCCACTCCGGAGCCTGGCGCACTTGGCCTAAAATTATAATTGGTCGATAAGCTACATTTCATATTTAGAAACAATTTCTAAGCAGTTGAAGATAGAAATCAATCAGAAAATATCTAATTAGATCCCGTTCTAGTTGTTTGTTTTATCCACTCAGAATATGTCTTGTAGTCTGCCCACGTGAAGTAGCCTATCAAATTCATGTAGAAAAAGTATAATTTACATAAAATAACATATTTATTTACAAATAATACGTGTATTATTAAGTACCTACAAATATAATTGCCATACAGTACATTTGTGATCTCAAAGAAAACGGAAAATAATTATAGTGAGGGAAAGATGTCCACTGACAAATTGTATACATATGTTTTCTTCCCACTGAAGTAGTAGCCTACACTTCCTATACAACTTTATAATTAACTCCCTATTCCATCTCAGAAACTAGGAATGAAAATACAATTAACTTAGTTCATGCATGCATCAAGAGTTTGCCAGTACATCAAGAGTTTGCCAGTACAGTAAATGGAATATAACGAGAACATAACAACACTCGGGGCATATGAGTCCATTGCGTAAAAGAGCATGCAATTTAAAACATCATTCATTTGTCTGATGACAATGTTATATTTTGATCCTTCGTTCACCACGCTCTGATCCCATGTAAAGAAGACACTCCACTGCCGGACGGAAACGTGTTTTGAACGTTATTTAACTCCCCAACGCCGAAGTTCATGTAATTCCCGTTGTTTGGTGAGGGCTGGATAGACTGGACCGCAGTGCTGGGATAGTTACACGCATAGTTCGTATTACAGCCAGGACTGGGATAATTACTGAACGCTGGATAACTGTTATAAGTGAAATGGCTAAGGCCCACATTATATGAAGTATTATAGGTCGTCGAGTCGCCAAGGCAGGGCTTCCCGTCTCGGACCAGCACTGGGACTGAGACGCGTCTCGGGGGCGGGATACCGACCATCTCCAGGCTCTGGTCCTGTCGCTGTCTCTTGCACTTGTAGCGGCGGTTCTGGAACCAGATCTTGACCTGTGTGGGGGTCAGTTTGAGGACCCCGGCCAGGTGGTCTCTCTCAGGAGCCGACAGGTACTTCTGCTGCTTGAAGCGACGCTCCAGCTCATACACCTGCGCCTGTGAGAACAGCACGCGCGGCTTCCTGCGCTTCCGGGGTTTGGCGGGTCGATCCGGGTCCTCTGACTTCAGATCCTCCACCGGCTCGCTCTGAGAGATGTAGGACATCCCTAGTGGAATAGAAATAAACGAATTCATTAAGAAAAACATTTAATTTCATTCCAGTATGCTAAATCGTATAAATGACCCCCAAATAGGAATTCAGCATAGATACTTTTTCAGATGTTTAAGAAATTAGACAAACTTTCTAGGCCAGCCCTACATCCTAGAGTTCAAAAATTAAATTATGATTATGAAAGTGATTGCTATATTTTCGAAATTGTAATCAAACTTCCATGGAACTATTTGATATCCTGACGAGAGAATTCAATCTAAACTCCAATTAAAAATGTTCTCCTTTATTGTAAAATAGATTAGGCCTCCTTATGGCTGTTCTTAGTTCAGAATAAGGATATAATATAAGAGTATCATTACTATTACATCACTTGTGAAATGCCTTATCTCCTTAGCCTACACATATTTTAAAAGGCTTGTGTAGATTGTGTATGACGCAAACATGTTAGTTACTTGCATAACTATTCAGATTTCCACACGGGCCTACGTAGGGCTATTTCGATAGTCATGTAAACCGTTACCTTTTCTGTGTTTCCCCTCAAAGCTGTCCGTCTTGCCATCCTTGATGTCCATTTCTAAGAAAGATTTCCCATAGAAGGCAGTGGCGAAGTTGAGGTCAGTATTTCTGTTGGCTTTAGCCCCATGGAGCTCCTCTCCAAACAGCAAGCCTTCAGACGATATCTCCCGGAGAGGCTCCTGTTTCAGGCGGGCCAGCATGCAGGAGGAGGTCGGTAAGGCACAGTCCATCCGTGGAGAGATGTCCAGTGAGACCAGGTCCTCAGCACAAGTGTGCTGCTCCAGGTTTAATATATCCTTAACCGAAAAGGGTGTGGACGTGCTGGGGCTGGAAAACATTGCCAAGGAACAGTTAATCTGACATATAAATGGCAACAAAACGATGATTCCAAAATCTCCTCTTCTTGGTAATATTTACTGAGCTCAAGTACTCGTTTGTTTAACCGAGGGGGGTCTTGAGTCCCTAACTTTTCTTGGCCTCTTTTCTGTGGGGGGGGGGGGGGGGGGGGGCTTCCTATTGGTGTTCACAGTTCCGGTGACGTCAACATAATAGCTAGTAAGGTAACCCTACATGTCCGTGCATTCTGAATCGCATTACGCACAGTCACAAACACGCCGATGTGTTGTTGATGGTTGGACTGTATTATACATTTGTATTACTATTTCCCCATAAAATGTATATTGTTGGAGACAAAATGTGTGAGGTCTTTATATGTGTCTGTCTGTCTTTTGGTTCTGTTTAATGATAATACATTTTGTCTGGCTGACATTAAAAGTAGGCAGTTGCACAGCTGAATGCATTCGCCCGAAATGAGTGTCTAAGAGCAGACCGGCAGACAAGCGTCTAGGAGGGGAGGTGGTGACCATAGGGACCAACATGTGTAGTAGAAAGACCATAGGGACCAACATGTCTCTTCCTCCGGCAGGTATCTTCCTCCGGAAGAGACATGTTGGTCCCTATGGTCTGCTGCTACACTGGAACCCGAAACCATGTCTGTCTGTCGGCCACAGATACTGGTGCCTGTCGCTGGCCTGGCTATCAGGACGTGATAACAGACGACAACAAACCAACACCCTCCCACCCACGCAGCGCAGCCGGACCAGGAGTGTCACACATGCCATAACATTATATAGTAATTTCTTATGACACATTCGTGTAGGCCTACTGGCAACCATCATGTACAGGCTATGTACACAGTACAAGTCTTATGAAATAAGTAGGGCCTATAATAGGTCCAGTTATTCGATAATTCACGTTATTCTATAAAAATGCATCCAATAAAATATCTGTAGGACAAGGTTTCTGGAGAGAATTGGTGTGCCTTAAAGATTCCACGACGTGCTGAGAGGACCTCGCACAGGGTTGGCATCACACCCATTATTAATGCTGGTGGAGACAGCGGTGCGGAGACAGACAGTATTATCGTTTGTTTTATCTCCAGCAGCGTTTAACACAGACCCCGGGAACTAAATGGGTCCCACTGTCTCCGACCCGGCTCGCGGTGTTTATAGTTTTAAAGACTATTTGCGCGCCTCGAAAGCTGATGAATGGTCGTGAGAAAGAGAGAGCGTCAACACTGCAGTGTCTCGCGCAGCAATAATTGGTGAAATAAAGTAAACGAACAGAACTCAGACAAGCCCCAGTGCAGCGCATGGAAACCGTTTTTTCTTTCTTCATGACTTATTTTTTCCTCTTAGCGTGTGTAAACAATTAACATTGAGTTGGCTGCAGTCTGTTGTGACGAATCTCAATAAAAGTTTAAAGTTATACACAGTTGGTGACGGATAGGCCTGGTCTAGGACCCGCAGGTCTATCTGGCTGAGTTTGAGTTAACTCAATTTCAGGCCTTAATTAATTTCATAACATGGAATTTCAGTTAAATTTACCTAAATTCTGCAAGCACTCTCTGTGTCAACTGCCCAAATTGAGCATGAAAGGCCTATTAGGCACATGTTTCATATCCCTAATACATTCTCACTCTCTCTCTCTCGACGAAAACATGTTGGCTATGCATTCACTACTGCGTCTGCTAAATTACTGAAATGATTTTCTTTTTAAGTAACGTATTTCTCTCTCTCTCCCTCCCTCCCCCACCCGTCTGTCTTCAGCACATCTCTAGTCAGATAAAGCGATAGATAAGGCTGCTTAAAAACTTCCGCTGGACTGGATAGTTGAGGATATTCTCGGGCGCAGTGTGTGTGTGTTTTATCTAATGAGTCTGTGGCTGTTCCTGTGTGTGTCTACTGTGGGAGATGTCGCGAGCAGACGCCACGCGCATTAGCACCAGGGACTGGCGTCTTTCCGCCGTCCTCAAGACCTGTCAATCATATTGGTGATCTTAACACCTTTCTAATGGTGGTGGCTAATTACCCTGGAAAGATAACCAGGTTTAATTGTTGATCTGATAAATAATTTGATTAAATCTCCCCGATAATTGATTCTTAGGCTGATGAAGGTGGATATTGTTATGCCGTGTTCAATCTTTAGCCTACTTTACTGTGGACGTTAATAGTTTCAATTAACCTGACCTACAAGATAAATTAATTAGTGCGTGACTTAGACAAACACCGTAGACAATTTTTTTTGTCTTGGCATTTCATTTAGATAAATTAAGATACATCAATTTAGGCCTAGGAAATTATTGAAATTGTAATTTGTAAATGTCAAATGCTGTTTGATCAGACAATATCGGCATGTATGATGCAGTTACATGTTCGTTCTAAACGAAAAATAAAAGATTACCAATTTGATCGTTATGAATTAGGATTTTGGCCTACTACATTTCTACAACCTAATTTACTCAATGCAAAAGATAATTTATCTAGGTTCAGTACATTTGTTCGTCAATCATCTGAGAATGTTGCCTATAGGCCCCTATAGCCTACTAAAATTCACATTTATCATATTTTAATTGTTAATAATTAATATTAAATTAAACATACGAAGTTGACCTATTTAAGTTGTTTGCAAACACTTATGGATTTGTTATGTAAATTACAAACACAACAAGTTATTGTTTGGAAGGACTAGGCCTAATTAACAACTAGCACATTGCCTTATCATAAACATACGTTGTGTAATTACAAAGTTAACACTTATGTGAGGTTGAAGAGTTCATCTATTCCCCTTCATATAACTGTATTCCCCCCTGTATCAATTTATCCTCAGACACAATACTGTACTTCTCTCTCTTTCTGTCTCATTTTCTCTTTTCTCTCTCTCTCTCTCTCTCTCTCTCTCTCTCTCTCTCTCTCTCTCTCTCTCTCTCTCTCTCTCTCTCTCTCTCTCTCTCTCTCTCTCTCTCTCTCTCTCTCTCTCTCTCTCTCTCTCTCTCTCTCTCTCTCTCTCTCTCTCTCTCTCTCTCTCTCTCTCTCTCTCTCTCTCTCTCTCTCTCTCTCTCTCTCTCTCCTCTCTCTCTCTCTCTCTCTCTCTCCCTCTCCCTCTCCCTCTCCCTCACCCCAGTCCAAGGTCGGACTACATGTGGTGACTGGTCTGTCAACCAGGTGTCCCTCCATCTCTCTCACACCCTGATTGTTCCATATAATATTAGCAACGGCTGGATGCAGCTAAGATATCCTGAATGAATCATCTTTTGTTTTTCTGACAT
This sequence comes from Thymallus thymallus, assembly GCA_023634145.1. NCBI lineage: Eukaryota > Metazoa > Chordata > Actinopteri > Salmoniformes > Salmonidae > Thymallus > Thymallus thymallus. The sequence goes on along the minus strand of CM042385.1, from coordinate 7,156,049 downwards.
AGCTGTGGCCAAGACAGAGATTGTTCCTTGCTGTGTCATTGACAGCCCTTTGAATAGTTAGGTCAGATTTGGACACAGACACTTGGGCCCATCCTCTCTTAATTTGCTTAAAACCGCTTTAAAAAATAAAAACAAATATATATATATATAGTTTGGACACACCTACTCATTCAAGGGTTTTTTATATATTTTTTTACTATTTTCTACGTTGTATAATAATAGTGAAGACATCAAAACTATGAAATAACACATATGAAATCATGTAGAAACCAAGAAAGTGTTAAACAAATCAAAATATATTTTACATTTGAGATTCTTCAAAGTAGCCACCCTTTGCCTTGATGACAGCTTTGCACACTCTTGGCATTCTCTCAACCAACTTCATGAGGTAGTCACCTGGAATGCATTTCAATTAACAGGTGTGCCTTGTTCAAAGTTCATTTGTGGAATTCATTTCCTTCTTAATGCGTTTGAGCTAATCAGTTGTGTTGTGACAAGGTAGGGTTGGTATACAGAAGATAGCCCTATTTGGTAAAATACCAAGTCCATATTATGGCAAGAACAGCTCAAATAAGCAAAATGAAATGAAAGTCCATCATTACTTTAAGACATGAAGGTCAGTCAATCCGGAAAATCCGAATAGTCCGAAATCCGAAATGAACTTTGAACGTTTCTTCAAGTGCAGTCACAAAAACCATCAAGTGCTATGATGAAACTGGCTCTCATGAGAACCGCCACAGAAAAGGAAGACCCAGAGTTACCTCTGCTGCAGAGGATAAGTTCATTTAAAAAAAAAGTTATTTAAACTATATTTAACTAGGCAAGTCAGTTAAGAACAAATTCTTATTTACAATGACGGCCTACACTGGCCAAACTCAGACAACGCTGGGCCAATTGTGCGCTGCCCTATGGGACTCCCAATCACATCTGGTTGTGAGACAGTCTGGATTCAAACCAGGTTGTCTGTAGTGTAGCCTCTAGCACTGAGATGCAGTGTCTTAGACCATTGCGCCACTTGGGAGTTAGAGTTACCAGCCTCAGAAATTGCAGCCCAAAAAATGCTGCACATCTCAACATCAACTGTTCAGAGGAGAATGTGTGAGTCAGGCCTTCATGGTCAAATTGCTGCAAAGAAACCACCACCAATGAGAAGAATGTTTGGGATGAATTGGACCGCAGAGTGAAGGAAAAGCAGCCAACAAGTGCTCAGCATATGTGGGAACTCCTTCAAGACTGTTGGAAAAGCATTCCAGGTGAAGCTGGTTGAGAGAATGCCAAGAGGGTGCAGAGCTGTAATCAAGGCAAAGGGTGGCTTGTTAAACACTTTTTTGGTTACTACATGATTCCATATGTGTTATTTCATAGTTTTGATGTCTTCACTATTATTCTAAAATGTAGAAAATAGTAAAAATAAAGAAAACCCTTGAATGAGTAGGTGTGTTCAAACGTTTGACTGGTACTGTATGAGTATATATATATACATACACATATACAGTGCATTCGGAAAGTATTCAGACCCCTTCACTTTTTTCACATTTTGATACATTACAGCCTTATTCTAAAATTGATTAAATTGTTTTTCCCCTCATCAATCTACACACAATACCCAATAATGACAAAGCAAAAATAGGTTTTTAGAAATGTTTGCAAATGTCAGGTTGGATGGGGAACATCGCTGCACAGCTATTTCCAGGTCACTCCAGAGATGTTCAATCAGGTTCAAGTCTGGGCTCTGGCTGGGCCACTGAAGGACATTCAGAGACTTGTCCCGAAGCTTCTCCTACGTTATCTTGGCTGTGTGCTTAGGGTCGTTGTCCTGTTGGAAGGTGAACCTTACCCCCAGTCTGAGGTCCTGTGCGCTCTGGAGCAAGTTTTCATTGAGGATCTTTCCCTTGATCTCCCAGTCTCCCAGTCCCTGCTGCTGAAAAACATCCCCACAGCATGATGCTGCCACCACCATGCTTCACCATAGAGATGGTGCCAGGTTTCTTCCAGACGTGACGCTTGGCATTCAGGCCAAATAGTTCAATCTTGGTTTCATCAGACCAGAGAATCTTGTTTCTCATGGTCTGAGGGTCCTTTAGGTGTCTTTTGGCAAACTCCAAGCGGGCTATTATGTGCCTTTTACAAAGGCCTGATTGGTGGAGTGCTGCAGGGATGGTTCTCCCATCACCACAGAGGAACTCTGGAGCTCTGTCAGACCTCCCTGACCAAGGCCCTTCTCCCCTGATTGCTCAGTTTGGCCTTGCGGCCAGCTCTAGGAAGAGTCTTGGTGGTTCTAAACGTCTTCCATTTAAGAATGGTGGAGGCCACTGTGTTCTTGGGGACCTTCAATGATGCAGACATTTTTTGGTACCCTTCCCCAGATCTGTGCCTCGACACAATCCTGTCTCGAAGCTCTACAGACAATTCCTTCGACCTCATGGCTTGGGTTTTGCTCTGAAATGCACTGTTAACTGTGGGACCTTCTATAGACAGGTGTGTGCCTTTCCAAATCATGTCCAATCAATTGAATTTACCACAGGTGGACTCCAATCAAGTTGTAGAAACATCTCAAGGATGATCAATGGAAACAGGATGCACCTGAGCTCAATTTCTGAATACGTATGTAAATAAGGTATTTCTGTTTTTATTTTAATTTGCAAAAATGTCTAAACCTGTTTTTGCTTTATTATTATGGGGTATTGTTTGTAGATTGATGAGAAAACTATTATATTTAATCAATTTTAGAATAAGGCTGTAAGGTATCAAAATGAGGAAAAAGGGAAAAGGTCTGAATACTTTCTGAATGCACTATATATATGAAACATTTCAGTTGTCCCAGTACACCACCATGTGGCCATTACTGTAGTTGAAGCAGTTTGTATTGTAATGTGTGAGCAGCCATGTTTTATTTTATTTAACTTTTATTTAACTAGGCAAGTTAGTTAAAAACATATTTTTATTTAGAATGACAGCCTACCTACAGGGTCAGCACCAAATTAGGGTTAAGTGCCTTGCTCAAGGACACATCAACAGGTTTTTTACTTTGTCAGCTCAGGTTTCCGAACCAGTGACCATTCAGTTACTGGCCAAACTCTCTAACCGCTAGGCTACCTGCCACCCCAGACAACTAAAGTGTCTTCTGTCTTCAATTCTCCGTCCCTCCGTCCCCCCTCCCTCTCCTCTCATCTCCTCTCCCCCCTCTCAGCTCATGTTCCGAGTCTTGGCCGAGGATCAGTGAGTGTGTTACTGAGTTCAAGGTAGTGTGATGGTCCCTATGGGGGGCTGGGATGATATGTGTTCTGGCCTGTATTACCTGCTGTTATAGTTTTGTCTACAGCTTTTCCCAGATGATGTTGGGCCTCTTAGGTCTCAGATCTCTTCTCAATTAAAACGTACAAGATAATAAATCATTGTCAAGATGGTGTAGTACAGGGGTATTCAAATCTTACCCTACAACTCATTCCACGGAGGGCTAAGTGTCTGCGGGCTTTCGCTCCAACCTTGTACTTGATTGACGAATTAAGGTCAGTTATTAGTAAGGAACTCCCCACACCTGGTTGTCCAGGTCTTAATAGAAAGGTTAAACCAAAAACCTTCAGACATTCAGCCCTCCGTGGAATGACTTTGACACCCCTACCCTACGAGCTCCGGAGCCTGATGATTTTCTCTTCTACCTGATAATGAATTGCACCCACCTGGTGTCCCAGGTCTAAATCAGTCTCTGATTAGAGGGGAATTAGGAAAAAAAGCAGTGGCTTTGAGTTCCAGATTTGAATTTGAGGGGTGTAGTAAGGTGTAGGCTAATACAGTTTGTATTGGCCATGCTAAAGATATATTCACAGGATACATTTTTCAGTGTTTGTGTGATACATAATATAAAGGGAAATGTACGTTTGTTTTCTTGTGTACATGGAGTATATTGTGAAATGTAAGAGCTAGTTGATGTCCGTTTCTGTAGTCCTGGTACTATAGGAAGATCTGCCATGACAGCCTGTGCTTGATATACAGTGGGGAGAACAAGTATTTGATACACTGCCGATTTTGCAGGTTTTCCCACTTACAAAGCATGTAGAAGTCTGTAATTTTTATCATAGGTACTCTTCAACTATGAGTGACGGAATCTAAAACAAAAATCCAGAAAATCACATTGTATGATTTTTAAGTAATTAATTTGCATTTTATTGCATGACATAAGTATTTGATACATCAGAAAAGCAGAACTTAATATTTGGTACAGAAACCTTTGTTTGCAATTACAGAGATCATACGTTTCCTGTAGTTCTTGACCAGGTTTGCACACACTGCAGCAGGGATTTTGGCCCACTCCTCCATACAGACCTTCTCCAGATCCTTCAGGTTTCGGGGCTGTCGCTGTGCAATACAGACTTTCAGCTCCCTCCAAAGATGTTCTATTGGGTTCAGGTCTGGAGATTGGCTAGGCCACTCCAGGACCTTGAGATGCTTCTTACGGAGCCACTCCTTAGTTGCCCTGGCTGTGTGTTTCGGGTCGTTGTCATGCTGGAAGACCCAGCCACGACCCATCTTCAATGCTCTTACTGAGGGAAGGAGGTTGTTGGCCAAGATCTCGCGATACATGGCCCCATCCATCCTCCCCTCAATACGGTGCAGTCGTCCTGTCCCCTTTGCAGAAAAGCATCCCCAAAGAATGATGTTTCCACCTCCATGCTTCACGGTTGGGATGGTGTTCTTGGGGTTGTACTCATCCTTCTTCTTCCTCCAAACACGGCGAGTGGAGTTTAGACCAAAAAGCTCTATTTTTGTCTCATCAGACCACATGACCTTCTCCCATTCCTCCTCTGGATCATCCAGATGGTCATTGGCAAACTTCAGACGGGCCTGGACATGTGCTGGCTTGAGCAGGGGGACCTTGCGTGCGCTACAGGATTTTATTCCATGACGGCGTAGTGTGTTACTAATGGTTTTCTTTGAGACTGTGGTCCCAGCTCTCTTCAGGTCATTGACCAGGTCCTGCCGTGTAGTTCTGGGCTGATCTCTCACCTTCCTCATGATCATTGATGCCCCACGAGGTGAGATCTTGTGTGGTGCCCCAGACCGAGGGAGATTGACCGTCATCTTGAACTTCTTCCATTTTCTAATAATTGCGCCAACAGTTGTTGCCTTCTCACCAAGCTGCTTGCCTATTGTCCTGTAGCCCATCCCAGCCTTGTGCAGGTCTACAATTTTATCCCTGATGTCCTTACACAGCTCTCTGGTCTTGGCCATTGTGGAGAGGTTGGAGTCTGTTTGATTGAGTGTGTGGACAGGTGTCTTTTATACAGGTAACGAGTTCAAACAGGTGCAGTTAATACAGGTAATGAGTGGAGAACAGGAGGGCTTCTTAAAGAAAAACTAACAGGTCTGTGAGAGCCAGAATTCTTACTGGTTGGTAGGTGATCAAATACTTATGTCATGCAATAAAATGCAAATGAATTATTTAAAAATCATACAATGTGATTTTCTGGATTTTTGTTTTAGATTCCGTCTCTCACAGTTGAAGTGTACCTATGATAAAAATTACAGACCTCTACATGCTTTGTAAGTAGGAAAACCTGCAAAATCGGCAGTGTATCAAATACTTGTTCTCCCCACTGTAGATAGATAGATAGATAGATAGATAGATAGGTACTTTATTGATCCCCGGGGGGGAAATTTCATTGTCAAGCAGCTACAACAAAACACAGGGCAGGTGAAAAATGCCACAACGAAAGTACACAAAAGACAGATACACGGTACATGATACATAGAGCGGCAGTATGAAAAAGTATAGAAATACAAGATATCTGGAGTGCAAAAAAATAAAAGCTATAAAAAGACATTGCATAGTATGGGTGGTTGGCTGAATATGTACACTATACATTGGTGGATGTTGGATGGTTACCTATACTATACAGGTCGATGGCAGAGAAATACTTCAGTAGCTAAAAATGCGTATGATATGAGCGAGGGTAATAATAGTTTACTTAATAGACAGACTGGCTAAATGAACAGGTAAGTGAAAATTTTGCATGGTTAAATTAGCTGTACAGGTAAGTATACAGTTATATTTACAGATAAGTGAATACTTGCATGGTTCCACAAACTGTACAGGTAAATGACAGGAAGAGATACTTTAATAGCTAAATGTGTGTATGATATCATTTGAGGTAATAATAGTAATTCCCTTAAAATACAGTCCTTAGTGCGCAGGGTTTAATTACAGACAACTGCACGTATTGCACATTCGATATACTAAAAACAATGAGAAAAGGTGCAACTGACAGGATACTAATATGCATTCCTGAGTGAATGCCTACGTAAGTTAGGTCCAAGAATTACTAGCAATATTGCACGTGATATGATATAACAACTGTACATGAGTATGTATATACAGACCTGCATGAATAAGTAGGTCCTGAGTGTAATCATAGTATATAGTAATCATTGTAAATGAACTTCACAATAACATTTTAAAGGTGTAAGGGGTATTTAAAGGTGTAATGCAATCACAGATGGTTGCATTTCTGTGTGATATGCCTCTGACCACAGTGATGTGTCCAACTGATTCTGAAAATTATTATGCAGTATGTGGTTTGCCCTGAAGGAGGCGGTATAACACAATATTACACTCTAGTGATCAGGGGAACGTTCCGCAGGACACAAGGTTTTTAAACATTCAGATAGAAATACTGTATATTATGTAGAACAAATATGCCTCTCTGACCTGAGAACAAGGAGTAATGTCTGCTCTATTCATGGCGTTACTATCTGCAATGTTTGACAACGTTTGGCAACTGAACGTATTGAAGAAGACATTCATTGTAGCTGAGAAAGTCCACCCTCAGTCTCTTGTGCATTAAAATAATTAATTGTCTTATCTTTGTGGTATGCATATTTTTCGATGTATCTTTCTGGATCTTCGTGTCAATATTATATAGTGGTTATAATTCCTCTGAATTGTTGTCATGCCATGTAGTTCATGATCAGAGCTACATACTGAACACAAAACCTTAATGAATAAACACAATGTACAAAATATCCACAAAAAAGTCACTTTTAATGATATCAAGATACATTTCTGTTGATTTTGATTTCATGAGTCCTTAGAGTTTCATAGTACTGTTTGTATACACATCAGACAGGTAAATTAAAACCATACCAGACCACATTCTGCATGGTCATGTTCATGGTCAGACAGGTGAATTAAAACCATACCAGACCACATTCTGCATGGTCATGTTCATGGTCAGACAGGTGAATTAAAACCATACCAGACCACATTCTGCATGGTCATGTTCATGGTCAGACAGGTGAATTAAAACCATACCAGACCCCATTCTGCATGGTCATGTTCATGGTCAGACAGATGAATTAAAACCATACCAGACCACATTCTGCATGATCATTCTGATGCGGCTGCTAATCCATGAGCACATCAGTGAGTGTAGAGGAAGTGATGCACTGGATGGAACACTGAGAAACAGGAAATAGGAAGGACATTTCTCCCGGAACACAAAATGCAGAAGATAGTGACAGAGTACAGAACAGATAGTCAGTTAGTCATTTACATTCATTTACATACCACAAATGATAAGTCAATGCACTGCAATAGGATGTCACATCATCTAGACATGTTGAAGCATAGAGGGGCAAGAGAGCCTCCATGACTGGCCAACAGACACCTCAGAACTGTAAGAAGAGGTGGAAGAAAGAATAGGGGAGAATGTCAAGGAGAAGGAGAGAGAAAGAGAGAAAGTGTGTCTCCTCAGGAACCTTTGAGTGGAGTTCTCGTCCTCCTTTCCTCCTCCTTCCCTCTCTCTCCCCGTGCGGCCAGCCAGCTCTTGGCTGTAGCCCAGAGGAATTCTCTAGTGGCCTTGGTAAATATACCATTTAGAATAACAGCAGAATGCAGCCGGAGCCCCAAAATGTGGACTTGTGGGGGTCCTCACTGGGGATGCGTCCCAATGGCATCCTATTCCCTATACACAATGTAGGGAATAGGGTGCCATTTTAGCATAGGACTGTGGCCAGGAATAGCGAGAGGGGGCAAGAACAGAATGTGTTCATACCTCCTCCTCCTCTTCTACCACCTCCTCCTCCTCCTCCACCTCCCCTGGTCTGACCTGGGGGTTATACAGGAAGACACTGTTGATTGACTGCTCCTGGTTACTTGATTGCATGCAACATTTAGACTGCAGAAACATCAATATTTGTGTTATCTCCCTGGGCTAATGCCTTGGCGTTTAGCTCAGTGGGCTTTCATAGTCTTGTGGTGTCAAGTTAGTGTACAGACTGGCTTCAGTTAGAGTGGTGAGTCTGGAGAAGGCTTCAACTGTACAGAGCTCAGTAACAGTGGTATCATCAGAAACACACCTGTCAATAATACTAATCAATCATACTACTGATGCTTACTGAGATGCAGTTACTGGGGTGCTACTTTATGTCTGTAGATTGTCTGTAGCGTGTCTGTAGGACTGTCTGTATGAATGTCTGTATGAATGTCTGTAGCGTGTATGTAGGACTGTCTGTATGAGTGTCTGTAGGACTGTCTGTAGAGTGTCTGTAGGACTGTCTGTATGAATGTCTGTAGAGTGTCTGTATGAATGTCTGTAGAGTGTCTGTAGGAATGTCTGTATGAATGTCTGCGAGTCTGTTCTCACAACAACAGAAACACTTTGACCTTTTTTGTCCCATAAAAGTATAATAATTAATCTTTAAACCGAATCAATTGAAAATCTCCTTTGAATCTTCTACTTACTGTACGACATTGTCACCCCAGTTGAGGACACTCTAGTAAACCTCAGCATCACAGAGGAGTCACTACAAAAGGGACCAGCACGTTGAGGCACCTGGATGCACATTAGCTGAGATCAGAGGAGGGGTTTCCGAGAGAACTAAACCCAAGCTATGTCTGCCTCCCAAATGGCCCATAAGGCCTTGGTCAAAAGCAGTGCACTCTGTAGGGAATAGGGTGCTATTTGAGAGACACTATGAATGTGCTGCTACAGACAGACGCTGTGTCCTGGGCACCCTAATAGTAGGAATCCTAATGATGGAAGCTGGCCATTAGTGAATGTACCAGTTTACATTGCCATGGTAACCCAACCTCATGCACTACAAGTCATATGTGCCAGAACTGGACTTCAAAACCTGTACAGTTTGTATTTAATGATCAAGTATCTAGAATTATAATACTAACAACACATTCCCACTTTGAAACAACAATGCTGTATGTTACATATCTACAGTCGATGGGTGGTGATGGGTGGTGATGGGTGGTGGTGAGGTATACAACAGAACACACCATGTACTATAATCGTATAGTACATCAGTACTGCATATGGTGACTATATTTATACATGTTCATACTGTATAAATATAGATAAGTATATTTCTATGTACATTTGGATATTTAAACATTGCATAAACAATAAAATAAATAATACAAATATAATCAAATCTTACAGTGAGTACGATTTGAGAAACGCTATATTAGAGCACAAAAAAGTCCTAGCACTTAAAATAATAATCATGATAATAATACTTATTATATTTCAATAATAAACAGAAACAACATCGCTGGACTATAATCTGGAATAACTGAACGAGCTACACCATGTTACCCTGCAGATTTACCATTTGGGACTCCTGGAATGACTGGAGAGGAGCGGGAGAGAGAGAGAGAGAGTCTGTGTGTGTTTGTGTGTAGGTGTGTAGATGTGCGTGTAGGTGTGTGTGTTTTTGCATGTACAGTATCTGTCTGTGTGTTGAGGGAGGGGGGGGGGGGGGGGGGGGGCTGTGATGGTGACACGTTCAGGGGGATCAGGATAGTTAGGGTCCAATGTCTCTTTCACCTCCGGATGTCTGTGGCCTCAGGGTCTTCCTGCTCCGCCACCACCCCAGCCTCGGGGGTCTGTCGGCGGGGACCCTGGCTGCGGCTGCGGGGGTGGGCATTGAAGCCTCCTTTACTGGACTTGTCCTTGTCTCCCTGTCGGGGGGGTCGGGGGTGATCTGGCTCTGAGTGGGGGGACCCGTGGCGGCGGTGGTCGGGGGAGGCGGGGGCCTGGCCGGGAGAGGGGGTGAGGGAAGAGCAGACACTCAGGCTGTCACAGAGAGCCCCCCAGTTCTGCTCACACTGCAGCCGGACACTCCTGGTTAAGGCCTCCTTCACCTCCTCTCCACAGCTCAGTAGGATGTTGACCAGCTCCACATAAGGCCTGTGGGCAGAGAGAGAGAGAGAGAGAGAGAGAGAGAGAGAGAGAGCGAGAGAGAGAGAGACAGAGAGAGAGAGAGATCATGGGATTATTATACTATTATATGAATATAGGGCTGGACACCCACAGCTTCATATGAGTGGTTTACCTTCTAGTATGAGTTGTTTACCTTCTAGGTTAGTTAAAAGGGGAAGAGGCAGAGAGAAGTGTAGAATGAGGCAGAGAAAGGAAGAGAGAATGAGGCAGAGAAAGGAAGAGAGAATGAGGCAGAGGGAGGAAGAGAGAATGAGGCAGAGGGAGGAAGAGAGAATGAGGCAGAGGGAGGAAGAGAGAATGAGGAAGAGGGAGGAAGAGACAGACAAAGAGTCCGAGAGAAAGAATGCCTCCATCCTCACCCTTTAGGGAACAGGTCCTGGAAGTGGATCATCTCCACCATGACAGCAACGTTCTCCTTGGCTGCAGAACACAGGTTGTGTCTGAGGTAGCACTCTCTCTGCAGCTGGAACACCATCTCTTTAATGGCCAGGCACTTCCTGCTGATGCAGCTGAACTTGTGTCTCAGGCCGTGGGCCATGCACTTCAGAGCATCCTTGATGAACGACTTACCCTAAACACACACAGACATATAGAACACTCAACCCTAACCCTAAACACACAGACATATAGAACACTCAACCCTAACCTTATCCTCAACACACACAGACATATAGAACACTCAACCCTAACCTTACCCTAAACCCACACAGACATATAGAACACTCAACCCTAACCCTTACCCTAAACAAACACAGACATATAGAACACTCAACCCGAACCCTTAGCCTTAACACACACAGACATATACTGTAGAACACTCAACCCTAACCCTTATCCTAAACACACACAGACATATAGAACACTCAACCCAAACCCTTACCCTAAACACACAGACATATAGAACAATCAACCCTTACCCTAAACACACACAAACATATAGAACACTAAACCCTAACCCTAAACACACACAACCCTAACCCTAAACACATAGAACACTCAACCCAAACCCTAAACACACACAGACATATAGAACACTTAACCATTAATGATTGTATTTAACCTTTATTTTCCCAGGTAAATTGACCGAGAACACATTCTCTTTTACAGCAACGACCTGGGGAATAATTGCAAGGGAGAGCGGTTGAATGCACCAATTATAAACTGGGGATTATTGGATTGGTTGATTGTGGTGAACCAATAAAAACCTGCTAACCTGAACATACGTGTTCTAGTTCTAGGGTGGTTAGAACTCATTCCTCTGTGACCCATTCTGATGACACAGTGAGAGGCCGAGACAGAGCCTGTTCTACCCGTCTGAAAAGGGATCTGGCTGGGAATGGTGCCAGCTGGCTACCACTGGACCTGGAGCCTTCTGCCCTGTTACACAGAGACCTGACCTCCGTGGGAGACGAAAGGGGACTGGGACACACACACACACACACGTTGGCTACGGATGCAAACACACTCAATAAATCCATGTGTACACTAACTTACACGCATCTACGCACATACACATAGAGACTTAAACACACACACGTACACGTACACACACACACGCAGAGTGCCTTACCTGGGAATCGAACTTTCCGGCGTTGTGTAGGAAGGTCAGACAGATCTCCTGCAGGCCTCTGATCTCACAGGAGTTGTTTTCAAAACACTCAAACACACCGCAGCCCACGTCTCCTGCACTCACCAGACAGTGCTGGATCTCAGCTGGATGGAGAGAGAGATGGAGAGAGATGGAGAGAGAAAGATGGAGAGAGAGATGGAGAGAGAAAGAGAGGGAGATGAAGAGAAAGATGGAGAGAGAGACAGAGACAGAGAGAGAGAGAGAGAGAGCGAGTGAGAGAGAGAGAGAGAGAGAGAGAGAGAGAGAGAGAGAGAGAGAGAGAGAGAGAGAGAGTTGTTACTGACAGTTACAGTCTACTATCAAGCATCAACCTCTATCCCCATTACATGTAGTGATACAGGCCATGGTCTTAAGCATTGTCTCTAAGCTTTTATTTCCTTAATGTCTTTAAGATGTTATTTCCTTGTTGTCTCTAAGCTGTTATTTCCTTGTTGTCTATAAGCTGTTATTTCCTTGTTGTCTCAGATCTGTTATTTCATTGTTGTCTCAGATCTGTTATTTCCTTGTTGTCTCTAAGCTGTTATTTCCTTGTTGTCTCAGATCTGTTATTTCATTGTTGTCTTAGATCTGTTATTTCATTGTTGTCTCAGATCTGTTATTTCATTGTTGTCTCAGATCTGTTATTTCCTTGTTGTCTTAGAGCTGTTATTTCCTTGTCTTCTTTTTAACCGTCTAACCTAAGGTTCTGGTAGAATAAAAGTTCAAGGCTCCTTTTCTCAAATAGAGACCACCTTGGGTCAGTATTGTGTTCTCTCTCTCCCTCCCCCTCCCCCGCCCTCATCCTTGTTTGTATAACAAACAGAAACATTTATTACAAAAACGTATTTCAGGTTTTCATCGTTTCCCACCAGGTTACTCTCTGTCCAACCAGTAACATTAATCATTCAGTTGGGGAGAAAATAAAAGAACAGTACTTTGGTCTGGACATCCAGGCTGGGATTTGAGTTCCCCTAGCAGACAGTCTGGCTCCTATGTGGACCCTGGTCCAAAGTAGTGTACTATATAGGAAATATGGTGCCATTTGGGATGCTAATTATTTTGACTGTCAGTGTAGTAGATGAATACTAAACCAGCCTCCAGGCTTCAGTGCCAGAGATAAGAAAACAACATCTCTCCTCTTCTCTCCACAGAGAGACGAATGCAGATGAATGCAGGGTGACAGAGAGATTATTACTGTGTCATTCTGCGTCAAAATCCATCTGCATTGCCTGGCGTGAGGATAGGAGGGGATGCTGCACTGCAGATACAGATACAGCGTTGGGTACTAGAGGAGAAATTACAAACGCAGAAGTTATTTATATTGTGCCTTTACTAAGTTGAAGTCAACAGGTGTCCGTTGTCCTGGTATTAAACTATCGTGTAGATGAGAGTGACTGTGTATTAGTTTAGGGGTTGGGTTAAATTTAGACAGATTTTGGTTGAATGCATTCAGTTGTACAACTGACTAGTATCCCCCTTTCCTTTTCCCTTTAATGAGTCTTTCCTGTCTGTGTTGCCAGTTTACATATTTGACCCCCATCTGCTTATCACAGGATCTTTCTAAGTGACTGCCTGGCTGGGCTGCTGTGGGGAGATGGACTGGGCTGGTGGTCCTGTCCCAAATGGCATCCTATTCCTTATATAGTGCACTATACTGCACTATAGGGGATAGAGTGCAATTTGGGACACATCAAATGTTTCATAATGCAGCCCAATGTGACTCGACTCTGGTAAGACCAGTGGTTAATGTTTACATTGAAACTGGAGTATCCAAATTCAGAAGAGAAGACGTATGTAACAGTCCAGGGCTGTAGTAGGTTGGCAGTTGACACCACCCTTGGGCCTCTCGCTGTCCGCGTAATTCAGTTGGTCTTTGCAAACGCCAGGGTTGTTGGTTTGATTCCCACGGGGGACCAGTATGAAATCAAAAAAAGTATGAAAATGTATGTACTCACTAAAGTGGCTCTGGATAAGAGTGTCTGCTAAATGACTAACATGTCAATGTTATACAACCTTATACAACGCCTGGCGGGTGGCAGCCAAGGAGGACAGGAATAAAACAAATGATAGTGGACCAAAATGAAATGACCAGGACAGAGGGAAAAGTCCGCCTGGTAACCCCAAATGGTGTGATATTTAGAGAGGCCTTCCCAGAGGAGAAAAGCAACCATTTTCAGTGTCTGTACAGCGTTGTTTAACGTATATTATAAACTGGGTGGTTCGAGCCCTGAACGCTGACTGGCTGACAGCCGTGGTATATCAGACCGTATACCACAGGTATGACAAAACATGTATTTTTACTGCTCTAATTACGTTGATAACCAGTTTATAATATCGAGGGGGTGTGGTATATGGCCAATGTACCATGGCTAATGGCTGAATCCAGGCACTCCACATTGCGTCGTGCCTAAGAACAGCCCTTAGCCGTGGTATATTGGCGATATGCCACAAACCTCTGAGGTGCCTTATTGCTTAAGTATATATGACACACTGTGTTAGGCTACACAGAATGTAGGCCTATTATAAGTGTTTATTTTGGACTATACAGGTTCAAAACATGTATTTTAATAACTTCTGTAATCACTTCTGTAATCAGAGAGTGAGTCCCCATCAGCTGGGAACTGAAAGGTTCTTCATCTCCCTCTCCTCCAGTCACTGTCACTGAGGCATTCTGTCCACGTGGGATATAATCCCTAACTGCACCGCTATGGCCGTTGAGAAAGGGTCAGCATGAGAAGAAAACGTTTTTAGACATCGTAGGATATACAGAGTCTTGGATATACAGTATGTTGGAGATTAATATACCTATAGCATTTCAACACCGGATCACTGTACGTGTGATATTTGAAAGCCTAGGCAGATAAATCTCACGAGCCTTATGGTCGGAGTAAATAACGAATTGACGCAGTAGATTTATTTGAGTAATTATGCGTGTCAACAAGGACTGCTCTGTTAGGGGGTAGAGTATTGTGTGTCTGTGTGTTTCTGTGTGTGGGGGGGGGGGGGGGTGTGGGGGGGGGGAGAAAGTGAGAGAGAGAGAGAGAGAGAGAGAGAAAGGAAATGGGAGGTGTAAGGTATGTAGGCATTGAGTTGAACTTTGGTGCGATGCAGGAAAAGTGAGCCGCTGTCGGCAGCGAGTGCTTGTGTTGGCGTTTACACGGGAATGTGCCTGGATCGTACGAGCTGGCCGCAACGTGCATTGAATTACACAGCGGTGTGAGACTCGCACTGACTGAGGGACTCTACTGTGCACGTTGGTTATAGGGAATAGGATTCCTGTTAAGAGGCGTTTGCATAATTCCATATCAGCATGCTTTGTAGGAGCCTAACAATCAACAGTTAATGCCTAGAGTACACTGTCACTGTAAGGGCTCAGACACCAATAGCATTTGCTGGATGAGAGTACTTAACATCTCTGAACGTAATTTACGAACCGATTTTACACGTAGAATCGTGTGAAAAATGTCGGCAGTCAGATGTCTACAGCGGATAGTCCCTAAAACACAGCGCGTTGAATGTTAGGCAGATGAACACTAGTTCCATATTATCCAGTGTTGTGTGCGAGCCTTAAAGGGTTTGTTATGAATTTCACAGTATCTTAAAGGCAGCTCAGTGTCAAGTAAAATTCGGTATTTCTTATTACAATAGCGTAAAATGTATTGTATTATACTTAAGTAATAAGGCCCGAGGGGGGTGCCAATATACCATGGCTATGGGTTGTTCTTAAACACGACGCAAAGTGGTGTGTCTGGATAGAGCCCTTATCTGTAGTATATTGGCCATATATAACAAACCACCCGATGTGCCTTATTGCTATTATAAACTGGTTACCAACGTAATTAGAGCAGTAAAAATGAATGTTTTGTCATACCTGTGGTATATGATCTGATATACCACGGCTGTCAGACAATCAGGATTCAGGGCTTGAACCACCCAGTTTATAATGTAACATAGTTAATGCTACCATAATCTGAATGAATGAATTACATTTATTATGGGGAGGGGTTACAGTATGTTACTGTAATTACAAGGTATTGGTGCAAACAGGTTGGCTGCCTGATAAAATGTTTACACATTACAGCATATTAATTAATATTTGGTGTTTTATATCACTTATATCGCTTTTAGAGGCCTTAACACAGGCTTTCAAACTGTCAGTGACTACAGACCAAAAGGACATGGCAAAATGCTCAACCATTTAATTTAAGACTTGCTACCACTGTAATCTGGCCCCAATACATGTTAAATTGATGTGGCACTATAACCACATAGGAGATAAATTGTTACAGCATTCTCACTCACAGGTGCAACAAAGATAGCATCTTACAAGGCAGCCTTAAAATATGTTAATGAGCCAGAAACAACAACACCATGCACCCACTAGTGATCAAAAGATACAGTAAGGCACTGTATTATGTTGGGTGGAATTACAGTACCATTCATTAATTACAGTACCATTCATTAATTACAGTACCATTCATTCATTACAGTACCATTCATTCATTACAGTACCATTCATTCATTACAGTACCATTCATTCATTACAGTACCATTCGAAATACACAATTTCCCCCCAAACAATATACAAATATACTATTTTCCAATAATGAACCATAATCTACAGTATGGTGCAGTTAAACATTTCAGAGTAAAAAAAATTAAAATGTTGATAATACCTAAAATTACCTTTGGAATTACAGTTGTCCATTACAGACAATGGCGATTTTAGCATGTAAATCTTGGTGGGGCAAACTAAAAAAAAAATGTTTTAGATGCATGCCAGCAAAGCCACTACACAACACAACAAAATACATGAATTGCACTATAACGCTGACAAATGGTGCCCACACACTGTTAGGGCCGACATAAAGCTGTCCCAACAGCAGAGTCCCAACACTTCACCACTGCTACACCTTGCTATCAGCGGAGCCTTGTCTGGCAGTGAAACAGTCCATTCAGCCTCATTTAATGCCTTTAAAAAAAGCATAGATGATATGGCTGACTTTCTTAAACAAATGTGGTTACTACTGGCAATTGAGATGTGCAAACTATGGCATAAGGGGACGATGAGCGGATAATCCGTAATTTCTATTAAGACATTAATGAGCGAGCTAAGACGGACGTAGTCAATATAACTATTTGTTCAACACTTTTGAAATGTACAGCGACAGAATTCAGAACATGGGTCGTTCTTACAGTATTCTCCCTGTACACCAAGTCAGTACCGTAGGATAAATAAAGGGGGCATATAAGCAGAATGAAAGCTCTTACAATATTTGCTGATGACATTTCTCTAAAACAGGCTATAGGCTACATGTGCACCACCAAGTAAGAATAGCAGGCTAAGTTGTGAGGGGGAAAGGGAGCAAATTATTAGGGTGAGGCACATGGGCTACTAACAGCTTACTACACAACATACACTTAGTATTACTTGCTTAGCTATAGTATACATATCTCCCTGGTATATTACATAATTTATGCAGCAGCATACAATACATTTTTTAACTCACCGTTGTGCTGTGCTCACTTGAACAGGAAGGTGGCGCGGCGGTCCTTGTGGGCAACTTTTGTCATGAAACTTTGTCATTAAAGTCTGGCATTCTCCGGATTTATGGTGCTTTGAAGACAACTGGGAACTCGTAAAAAAACAGGTTGAATCATGAAGTCAGTAATCTTCAGGTTGGAGCTCTAGAAAGAGGCCCGAGTTCGTTGACTTGGAATTCTGAGTTGGATGACCGTTCAAAATATGCGTTTCCAGTCGGAGCTTGTTTTTTTTCCAGAGTTCCCAGTTGTCTTGAACTCACTGAAGTCTGAGATTTTCCAGTTCTGAGTTCCAGTTGTTTTGAACGCAGCAGAAGTCATGCTGGATTGACATGCGTGTGAATGTTTATCCTTTTAAGCTTGGAAAAGAGACCCTTAAACCCAGACTTGGACCACACAACCTCTCCACCGAATAGCAGGGAAAGCAAAATAGTGATAGCTTTGCAACACTTGCAGATAGCCACTGATTCCTTCCAAACCACTCATGGTTGAATTTGCTATTTCCAACTTGTTGTGTAATGTTTATGTCCAATGTAAATCTACGGCAGCACCCAAGGTGGCTTGAACTTTCTAGCTCTCCCTGTAGATTTTGTGGTGACGTAGTGTCCCCATGAGTGACAGAACACTGAGCCGATCACGGTGCAACTAGAGAAGATTACCAACCCCTACACTCTGTATTTTACGCTGGCTGCCCCTCCACCACAGAAAGCACTGAGCTAGGCTGAAACACCTGCATTTTGAAGCTGCCTTACTCAAGAAAGCAAAAATAGACCCTGTTTGTATGCGGCTTTATTAACTCAATCATTTTTTTTCACATTGTTTGTAAAAACTGATATGAGTATTAATGCTAAAATAACATTCTAAACAGGTGGCTTAGCCCCACATGCCCTGAATGATGGTTCGACACTGCTTACAGTGTAGCCTAGACTCTATTTAAACTAATCTGTGGTAGCCTGCCAAATGTGTTTAATTTAAATGCAAAACGCATACTGTTTGCCAATGGATCGGCTGGATGTTGGCTAAATTTTAACCAATCACATTGTATCGAGCATACCCGGGGGAAAAAACGGGTATCACACACTCCATCACACACACACATACACGCACCTAGAGGCGCTGGCATATACATTACCTATCATGACCTACCTTGTGTCTATCTATTAATAGTTTACTAACATATTGAATTTCTGTCTCCCTGTATTTGCAAGATATCCACTTTCTGGATAATCTGAAAAGGTAATCTCATCATGATAAAACCAGTATTTCGGTCAAGAAAACAGATGAACCAAGAGAAGAGAGAGAGAGGGAGGGAGAGAGGGAGAGATCGAACATGTTCCTTGCTCTAAAACCCACAGCGCGGTGAGCACGTGCACACACAAGCATGCGGTACCGCTCGCGCAAATGTATCCCACAGACCTGTATTCTGATAAAACATAATTTCAACATCGACCCACTTCCCATTCCACGTCAATCTGCATTATCTATCTATTTCTCTCTCTGTGTGCGTGCCTGGTGCGTGTGTGTGCTCTTTCTTACCTGTGTTCTGCAGAGACATACGTCCTTTCTGGCTCGCCGGTTTCTCTGATGGGTTGCCATGAACATCGATATTATCCAATCCCACCACTTGCTCCAAAACTGACAAAACCAGTAGCGCTATTGCAAATTTCACCAACATTTCTGCCTCTCTATCTGCGAAGACTATGTACCAGACTATGTACCTGTGCTATAGTCTGCCTTACCTCCGCTCTGAAACAATGATGCAGTGTTGTATCGGAAACGCGCCGGTCCAACCAGCCAGTCTGCTCTCTGTCTGTCTGTGGTAACTCGTAGCCCTCACTGCTGTAGACTGTATTCAGCCAGGCAGTGCAGAGAGAAAGAGAGAGAGTGAGCCCTGGGACCGCAGGGATGCTGCCTATATTTCACAGATCCTGGGCGGGTCGTCAATTTAGATGGAGTCAACCAGGTGTTGTCGGCCAAGCTCAGCGACCAATCAGAGACGCAGACATCCACGTCCAAGATTGAGAGGGGAGTGTCCAGTGAAAGTCCGGTATTTCCATAAAAGCTCTTGTAAAAAAAGTGTGTATGAGTAGGTGGTTATTTACTAGTGTTTGGCTAAGAAACCTGTGTCTCTTGTTGTTGCTTGCACAGGAGGAAGGAAAACATTAGCAATTGATGTAAACAGACATGTCAGAATCATGTTGGCATGCCAACAGCTATTAGCCTACAATGTAATAACCATGTTCCCATATGAGGAAACCGTGTATTGGTTGGTATTATATTGTTCCACAACTTATGAGGAAACCGTGTACTGATTGGTATTATATTGTTCCACAACATATGAGGAAACCGTGTATTGATTGGTATTATATTGTTCCCAGCACTAGCCTTACTTTATGTGGGCTATTATATATTTGCTGTGTTATTACATGTTTATATTTATGATTTTGTTGTTTATTGCAGATGCACTATCCACTATGTCTATATGCATGCACATTTCTTAATGGATCAGTAAAGTATTAACTCATGCATGTGCACACTGTCAGTGAATGCTCTCCAAGAGAAACTGTAGCAAGTTGTCAAAGTACATGAATACAGTACATAACATACTCTTCTTGCCCTACTTTCAGTCAATTCCCTCCTTTCATGGACAGTCAGTCAGTGGACTCCTGGTCCATGCAGGTGTTAGTGTTGTCCTGGAGGCATGCATGTTCTAAACTGGAACAGGCATGAACCGGAGAGGTATGGTAGGATTCTCATCAAACACACACATTGGGAGACCCATAGCCGAGGCTGGCTGGTATGGTGCACCATCATGCCAGGGCCAAGACAATAAGGGAAGAGAAGAGAGGAGGAAATGAGGAGGAAGAGGAGGAGGAGAAGAGAGGAGAGGAGGAAGAGAAGAGAGGAGAACAGAAGAGAAGAGGAGATTAGGAAAGGAAAGGGAGGAGAGGATAAGAGAAGAGAAGAGCGGGTGGCAGGACAGTGACAGGCTGGTAACGTTTGGCAGGGATTGCATCATTTGGAAGCCACCCCCTACAGGCAGACCAAACACTCAGAGAGAAACACAGAAACACAGTGTGTGTGTGATGGTGGTAATGTGTGGACGTGTTTAACTGCTAACTATTAACTATGAACACTATTAATACACCCTTATCGCCTCCAAGCTTGTCACCAAGCTTAGGACTCTGGGTCTGAACACCTGCCTCTGCTATTGGATCCTGGACTTCCTGACGGGCCGACCCAAGGTGGTGAGAGTAGGCAACATCTCCTCCACCATGCTGACCCATAACACATGGGCCCCACAGGGGTTTGTGCTTAGTCCCCTCCTGTACTCCCTATTCACCCACGACTGTGTGTCTACGAACAACTCCAACACCATTATCAAGTTCACTGACAACATGACAGTGGTAGGCCTGATATGCTGATGTGCCCTCATACACATCGACAGGGTGGCAGTGGAGCAGGTAGACAGCTTCAAGTTCCTCTGTGTCCAAATCACTAAAGACTTAAAACGGTCCAAACACACACGCACAGTCGGGAAGAAGGCGCCTCTTCCCCCTCAGGAGGTTGAAAAAATGTGGCATGAGCCCTCAAATCCTGAAAAGGTTCTACAGCTGTACCATTGAGAGCATATTGACTGGCTGCATCACTGCCTGGTATGGCAATAGCACCGCACTCGATCGCAGGGCGTTACAGAGGGTAGTGCGGACAGCCCAGTACAACACTGGGGCCGAGCTCCCTGTCATCCAGAACCTCTATATCAGGCGGTGTGAAAAGAAGGCCTGGAAAATCGTCAAAGACCCCAACCACCCAAGCCATAGACTATTTTCTCTGCTGCCGCACAGCAAGAGGTACCGGTGCATCAAGTCTGACACCAACTGCTTCTATCCCTATGCAATACGACTGATAAATAGCTAACAAAATAGCTACACTACCAGTCAAAAGTTTTAGAACACCTACTCTTTCAAAGCTTTTTCTTTATTTGTACTCTTTTCTACATTGTAGAATAATAGTGAGGACATCAAAACTATGAAATAACACATATGGAATCATGTAGTAACCAAAAAAGTGTTAAACAAATCAAAATACATTTCATATTTGAGATTGTTCAAATAGCCACCCTTTGCCTTGATGACAGCTTTGTACATTCTTGGCATTCTCTTGTGCAGCGTCATGAGGTAGTCACCTGGAATGCATTTCAATTAACAGGTGTGCCTTCTTAAAAGTTAATTTGTGGAATTTATTTCCTTCTTAATGCGTTTGAGCCAATCAGTTGTATTGTGACAAGGTAGGGGGGTATACAGAAGATAGCCCTATTTGGTAAAAGACCAAGTCCATATTATGGCAAGAACAGCTCAAATAAGCAAAGAGAAATGACAGTCCATCATTACTTTAAGACATGAAGGTCAGTCAATACGGAAAATTTGAAGGACTTTGAACGTTTCTTCAAGTTCAGTCGCAAAAACCATCAAGCGCTATGATGAAACTGGAAATTTGTCCTTTGCTCTGATGAGGTTGTAGGTTCCAACCGCAGTGTCTTTTTGAGACGCGGTGTGGGTGAACGGATGATCTCTGCATGTGTATTTCCCACCATAAAGCATGGAGGAGGATGTGTTATGGTGTGGGGACACTGTCTGTGATTTATTTAGAATTCAAGGCCCACTTAACCAGCATGGCTACCACAGCATTCTGCAGCAATACGCCATCCCATCTGGTTTGGGCTTAGTGGGACTATCATTTATTATTGTGTTACTGACTGTATTGTGTTACTGACTGTATGTTTGTTTACTGTGTAACTCTGTGTTGTTGTTTTTGTCGCACTGCTTTGCTTTGTCTTGGCCAGGTTGCAGTTGCAAATGAGAACTTGTTCTCAACTGACCTACCTGGTTAAATAAAGGTGAAAAAAAAAAAAAAAAATGTTTTTTCAACAGAACAATGACCCAACACACCTCCAGGCTGTGTAAGGGCTATTTTACCAAGAAGGAGAGTGATGGAGTGCTTCATCAGATGACCTGGCCTCCACAATCGCCCGACCTCAGCCAAATTGAGATGGTTTGGGATGAGTCGGACCGCAGAGTGAAGGATAATCAGCCAACAAGTGCTCAGCATATGTGGGAACTCCTTCAAGACTGTTGAAAAAACATTCCAGGTGAAGCTGGTTGAGATAATGCCAAGAGTGTGCAAAGCTGTCATCAAGGGTGGCTATTTGAAGAATCCCAAATATAAAATATATTTTGCTTTGTTTAACACTTTTTTGATTAATACATGATTCCATATGTGTTATTTCATAGTTTTAATGTCTTCACTATTATTTTCAAATGTAGAATATAGTCAAAATTAAGAAAAACCCTTGAATGAGTAGGTGTTGGGCTCCCGAGTGGCGCAGTGGTCTAGGGCATTGCATCTCAGTGCAAGAGGCGTCACTACAGTCCCTGGTTCAAATCCAGGCTGTATCACATCCGGCTGTGAATGGGAGTCCTATAGGGCAGAGCACAATTGGCTCAGCGTCGTCCGGGTTTGGCTGGGGTAGGCCGTCATTATAAATAAGAACTTGTTCTGAACTGACTTACCTAGTTAAATAACGGTTAACTAAACTAACTGTTCTAAAACCTTTGACTGATAGTGTACATTTATACTGACTTTACACACTCGCACACTCACTCACATACAAGCTGCTGCTACTCTGTTTATCTTATATCCTGTTGCCTAGTCACCTTACCCCTAAACATATCTACCTCCATCACGCCAGTATCCCTGCACATGTAAATATGGTATTGGAACTGACTTTTTAAACATTTCCTGTATATAGTCTGCTTACTAACTCTATTGTGTATTTAATTTGTCATATTCTTATTTCTCATTTCTATTCTAGTAATACTTTGATTACTGCATTGTTAGGTTTTGAGTTTGCAAGTAAGACATTTCACTTTACTTGTGGATGTGACATTAAAACTGGAAAATGGAAAACTGGAAACTATACTAGGATCAGAAGAATAGTAAACAAACCAAAATTTGACCAACTGGGGGCATTTTGTTTTTCCCCACAAGATTAGTAAACCTTCCATACATATTTGCCCATTGTAGTAGCGCTCAGAAAGGGACTTTTTGGACCTGAATACCATGCCAAAACATTCAAGAGATAAAGATGCTCAATGTTGACCTATTTTGCATACCCCACCACACCATGAGACCATGCCTTTGTCACTGGAAAATATACATCTAATTTAAAAGCTTACTAACAGTGTTGTCAAACTATTGTTAGATTTCTGGAGAAAGAAAAATATGTTTTTTTAACCTTTAATGTAAATTAAATACATAAACGCCGATTTTTTTTCTCCATATTCACATATGTTGTAGCTTAGACCCTATTTTACATCATGTGAGGTGTTTCTGTAGTGCCCGCCATTGGCTGAGACACAACATGCTCTTGAATACAGGGTGGGTGTCATGTTTTGGCTGATAAATGTACTAAAATGTGAATACAATCGAAATATCAACTTTCAAATGGTTCCACAAAAATGGTTGGCGGTCCACACATCAGAGAATGTTGACTTGATTGGGATATCTGTTCTTTTAAATTGTACTGTCTTACCTCCATAGGAAACCTCTTGAAATCATTGTAATATATATAATAGAATAGACATCACCATTTAAGTTGACTGGCAGTCATTTTTGAGGTAGTAATTAGAAGTTAAATATTCAATTACATTTACATGTCAATGGTGTACCAGCTAAATTGCAGTGGTCTGAAGGGATAGGTCCATTCTATGAATTATATTTCTATGATTGAAATGACACCCACCCTGTACTCAAGAGCATGCTGTGTCTCAACCAATGGCCGCCACAACACAAAAAACCTCACAGATTATGTGGAATAGGGTCTAAACTACAACACATGCAAATATATATATATATATATTTTTATGGGTTTTTAGATAATATATATTAAAGAATAATAAAATAGTTGGACAACACTGTTTGTAAGCTTTTAAATTATATCAAACTCAACTGTTTATCTTTTCCAGTAATGAAGACATACATGTTTCATGGTGAGGTATGCAAAATGAGTCAACTTTGAGCACCTCTGTCTCCTGAATGCTTTGGTATTCAGGCCCAAAACGTCACTTTCTGAATACTTCTTCCATGGACAAACATGAATGGAAAGTTTTGTTTAAATCAAAAGGGAAAAAGTGATTGAATTCAAATGGATTTAACCATGAGGAATGTTGGTCCAAAGTTGCATACCAGCTACCAGCTATGTGCCAACATGTTCCAGACCCCTTGGCAGAGTCAGAGATGTGATTTTATATAGGCTGCAGTGATAGGCTACTGCCACTAGCCTATAGGCTACTCGTCCCACCACTTTGAGTAGCCCTAAATATAATAAACATCTAATTGAGATTTATATTGCACTGCGTGCTATCTGTTTTATTTGCCAAATGTGTCAAGCAACGTTTTATGAGTGGTTTTGGCACGAGTTCGCCTGATAAGCGCCTATATTTAGTCTGTGCATGCAATCACGTGCCCGTTTAGATTATACCGCATTTCATCCCTTGTGGGAGAGAGCATCGTCTTCTAATTGTTAACCAAAGTTATGATGATCATGATCATGCCACGACTCGGAAATATTCCCGTCTGGTTTTATTATTTATCGTTTTAAATTGACATGCAGTGCAGAGAGCAGGATGAATCGTGCGAAATTGACCACATCTGTGGAATAAACGGAACGAGATGCAGCCTGGCCATCTCGAGGAATTCAGAGCCGCTGAGAAATAGTCGTTTTGGCGAAGTTCCTGCTAAAGCTGAAAATATCCCGGAGAGACTCACAGACAGAGAGAGCAGTGGTAAGGTTTTACTCGGCAGCCACACTAATCCGAACGGAATGAGATGAGCAGCGGGTAACGGAGAGGTGTCATTATGATAAATAGATGAACGGAAAAATAAGAATAAGCAGACTAGCCAACTCTCCTCTTTAGCCTACGTCACCGATTTAAACGACAGTGTCTACTGTAGCCTATGAAACGTTACATAGGATATAACCTTATAAAACACCGTAACAGTGACATAAAACGATCCACCTGTCAATGAACGGTAGCTGAAATTTCAAAGGGGGAGTGGTGCGTGAGTGATCACTTTTGGAAAGTGTAGGTGTTTTGTATATAGTTTCCCTCCCCGCCCGGCCCGATACTGTAGGTTGGCTGTACCCTCCACAGTTTGGAATCTCCTTCTGAATCCGTCTGTCCAAACCCTGCCCATGCTGCAGACACACCCTCGTTTTAGGCCAATCAGCGAACACACCTTCGGCCTAGGCTAATCAGCGCAGAGCAGGACACCGCAGGTTGGTAATGGTGCGTGTCACCGTGCGCGGGAGCAGACTGGCGCGGGATGGTATAGGCTACAACCAGCCATGTATGTAGCACTTCCCAGATCCCCAAATATGTCTTAGGAAAGACATACTG
This sequence comes from Thymallus thymallus, assembly GCA_023634145.1. Taxonomy (NCBI): domain Eukaryota; kingdom Metazoa; phylum Chordata; class Actinopteri; order Salmoniformes; family Salmonidae; genus Thymallus; species Thymallus thymallus. Next base: position 7,130,208 of record CM042385.1, on the reverse strand, counting down.
CCCATATGTCCAGAATGTGTCATTCATTAGGTCTATTCACAATGATTACATATACTGTATGTACCCTACGTTGTCATTATTCTGTTCTACTGTGACGTAAAGCTTGTTGTTTTAAACCCAATGCACTGGCATGAGTCAGACCCATATACCCACTGGGCACAGACGTCAATTCTACGTATATTCCACGTTGGTTCAACGTAATTTAATTGAAATGACGTGGAAACAACGATTCAACCAGTATGTGCCCAGTGGGTAGCTGAGGAAGCTGCACATATAATATGCGAGGATACAATGGTTGTGAGTGTGCCGAATGAAACGAACGATTATGTAAGGATGCTAGTTAACATAAGCCTATATCCACCTGATGGCACATTCTCAGCCATTACTGCCCAGTTAGCTCTTTGAATTAAATCCACCGTTTTCCAATGCTGAGTCACTAGCTCAGTGGAAAAAAAGCCAACTTGATTTAACAGAGACCTTGACCCTGTTCAGCCCACTTCTAGACCCATCAAGTCGTCAAGTGGTGCCTGTATCACTAGGAGAACAATTATATTTCAATGTTAATTGTTGAGATGAGGAGATTGGAGGTTGTGAAGTGATCGCTGTATGAATAGGAGAATTATTATATTCTCAGCTCATCTCTCTTTTATTTCTCCGTGTTGTTGGATGCCAGTCAAATGCTGGCTCCCTGTTTAGAATTTTTATCACCATCAGCTTTCAGTTATATGCCTTTATGGGGCCTTCTCTGGTCCAGTCTTGCGTCAGCGTTCTGTTTTCCTGATCATCCATAGTGGTAGGCTTAGGGCTACTTTATACATACACTTTAATGCCTATATTGACAGCTTCTGTAAGGAGTCTGTTTCTCACAAAACTTTCCAATCAATGCATCTTCATTTAATTACTTACAATTGAATGACCATCCCAGGCAGTTACTCATTTTCAGAGTATAGGATGAACAGTCCATAATTAAGGAGCTGAGAGGTAGGAAACGTCCTATGTGATTGAAGTTGTCACTAATAGCAAACATAATAAAGGTATGCAGGAAAATACATCACAGCCACAGAGGATTCATTAATTGCATATCCAATCGCTAACATTATCTATGGATAAACTACAAAACATCACAATTTACAATCCAAATAACGTTCAGTGATGCCTCTCAAAGTAACTCCTGAAGAAGAAAATAAACTTTCTGAGAGACAGGAAATGCAGAATGTTGTCACAAGCCATCCTTCCAAATAATGGAACATTCCATGAATAGAGTGCCTTTTATCTCCCTCAGACATTATGAGTAGCCTACCTTTTAATAAAACATTACATTTAACAGTTGAATCACATACAGGATCTATGCTCTAACTAAACTAAACTATGTCAAGATGCACACTGTAGTCAAGAAAAGCTCAATGCTGGTGGATCAGTGTGGTCACTCAAGATCCAAGGAGATATTCAACGTTCCCAGGACGTCGGGAGATGCCTTCACAACCGGCCACTGGGGGGCAACAATGAGCACTATAGAGCTCACCAGCTTGTAGTCCTAAAACCCGGAATGAGTTACCTCCTGTTCGTTCAGCCATTCCTATGGGGAAACCGAATGGGGAAAGGTTTGGGATAAACGCCGAAAATAAGGTCTGAGGTTAACACAGGTTTCAGAGATTATACGTTTTGTTCTATGAGTCAGTTATCATAACCTTAATGATATGAAGCCTTTATGTGCTTTTTTATAACATAAATGCTTTAAAATTCACAAAAAGTGGTGTTAGCTGATTAAGTTTATCTCAGAGAACTAAACATATAAGATCTCTTAAGCCTGTGGTTACCGCAGCCCTTATTTACGCTGTTTATCCAAAACCCCTACTAAAATCTTCATTAATTTTTCCATAGGCTTTGTCCAACAAACCATGCTGACAAAAAGATGACATTACTGTTGCTCTCTATTACCATCAAGTAGGCTTGCGGCTTGCTAAGGCATCGTGGATGGGGATGGAGGACGGGCGAGCTCCGTCTCCGAGCACTGCATGTTCAATCCCAGCCTCCCCTCAGCAGCCTCCACTGATGTACACTATATTCAGAGCAGGGCTGCGCGGGTGTCTGTAAAGTGTTTGAACCCTATCCCAAACCTTAACCCTTACCTTAACCATTCGAAATTAATGCTGAAACTTTACCATCAAAATTTGATGTTTATCCCCCCCCTGGAAAAACGTAGAATACTGAAGTCAACCCATGAGATCTTGTTGCGTAGATAGCCATGCCTACAACCACCAGATGCATAATGTACACAGGAGGTTGGTGGCACCTTAATTGGGGAGAACAGGCTCGGGGTAATGACTGGAGCTGATTCAGTGGAATGGTATCAAATACATCAAACACATGGTTTCCATGCCATTCCATTCACTGCATTCCAGCCATTATTATGAGCCATCCTCCCCTCAGCAGCCTCCGCTGATGTACTCTATGTTCAGAGCAGGGCTGCGCGGCTGTCTGTGACAGCTACTTAAAGATCTTAAGACCATGCAACGTTATCGTCGCCTTTTATCCGGAACACATTGCGTTACCGTTAAATGTTCTCACATGCAGAGCAGAAGCCTCTCACGGTTTAGCATTTGGTTTCGTGTCACTGAGAGTGGTTTGTCTGTCTCTGTACTATTTCAATAAACACAAATCTAATTTATCGTGTGTATGTCGCTCATTTTGACGTGGCCCCTTTGCAGTGACACAGTCCAGAAAGTGGAGAAGAATGCTTTGAGTACAGTAACGCTGATGAGCTGTGACTGGTGGTTTGTGTGTGTGTGTGTGATGTGTTGTATAAGGGTCTGAAAACAGAAAACAGCTATGCAGTATGGGTCAAACCCCATCATGAAACCACACCATGGGGAGCAGTGTGTAAGTGTGTTTGTGTGTGTGTGTGTGTGTGTGTGTCTGTGTCTGTGTGTAGGTAGATAGGTAAATAGGTAGGTAGGTAGGTAGGTAGGTAGGTAGGTAGGGTGTGCGTGCGTGCGTGCGTGTTTCAACTTTTAATGTCACATGCAGAAGTACAGTGAAATGCCTTTCTTGAAGCTCTAAACCCAACAATGCAGTAATTAATATTATATTTTATATTTGAGATTCTTCAAAGTAGCATGGTCTCATGGTGTGGTGGGGTATGCAAAATGGGTCAACTTTGAGCATCTTTATCTCTTGAATGTTTTGGCATGGTATTCAGGTCCAAAAAGTCCCTTTCTGAGCGCTACTACAATGGGCAAATATGTATGGAAGGTTTACTAATCTTGTGGGGAATAACAAAATGCCCCCAGTTGGTCAAATTTTGGTTTGTTTACTATTCTTCTGATCCTAGTATAGTTTCCAGTTTTCCATTTTCCAGTTTTAATGTCACATCCACAAGTAAAGTGAAATGTCTTACTCAAAACCTAACAATGCAGTAATCAATAACAACGTATTACTAGAATAGAAATGAGAAATAAGAATAAGAAAAATTAAATACACAATAAAGTAAGTAAGCAGACTATATACGGGAAATGTTTAAAAAGTCAGTTCCAATACCATATTTACATGTGCAGGGATACTGGCGTGATGGAGGTAGATATGTTTAGGGGTAAGGTGACTAGGCAACAGGATATAAGATAATCAGAGTTGCAGCAGCTTGTATGTGAGTGAGTGTGCGAGTGTGTAAAGTCAGTATAAATGTACACTATCAGTCAAAGGTTTTAGAACAGTTAGTTTAGTTAACCGTTATTTAACTAGGCAAGTCAGTTCAGAACAAGTTCTTATTTATAATGACGGCCAAACCCGGACGACGCTGAGCCAATTGTGCTCTGCCCCATAGGACTCCCATTTACGGCTGGATGTGATACAGCCTGGATTTGAACCAGGGACTGTAGTGACGCCTCTTGCACTGAGATGCAGTGCCTTAGACCACTGCGCCACTCGGGAGCCCAACACCTACTCATTCAAGGGTTTTTCTTAATTTTGACTATATTCTACATTTGAAAATAATAGTGAAGACATTAAAACTATGAAATAACACATATGGAATCATGTATTAATCAAAAAAGTGTTAAACAAATCAAAATATATTTTATATTTGGGATTCTTCAAATAGCCACCCTTGATGACAGCTTTGCACACTCTTGGCATTATCTCAACCAGCTTCACCTGGAATGTTTTTTCAACAGTCTTGAAGGAGTTCCCACATATGCTGAGCACTTGTTGGCTGATTTTCCTTCACTCTGCATTCCATCTCATCCCAAACCATCTCAATTTGGTTGAGGTCAGGTGATCTGATGAAGCACTCCATCACTCTCCTTGGTCAAATAGCCCTTACACAGCCTGTAGGTGTGTTGGGTCATTGTCCTGTTGAAAAACAAATGATAGTCCCACTAAGCCCAAACCAGATGGGATGGCGTATCGTTGCAGAATGCTGTGGCAGCCATGCTGGTTAAGTGTGCCTCTAAATAAATCACAGACAGTGTCACCAGCAAAGCACCCCCACACCATCACACCTCCTCCTCCACGCTTCATGTTGGGAACTACACATGCGCAGATCATCCGTTCACCTACTCTGCGTCTCACAAAGACACGGCGGTTGGAACCATAAATCTCAAATTTGGGCTCATCAGACCAAAGGACAGATTTCCACCAGTCTAATGTCCATTGGTCGTGTTTCTTGGCCCAAGTAAGTCTCTTCTTCTTGGTGTCCTTTAGTAGTGATTTCTTTGCAACAATTCGACCATGAAGGCCTGATTCACACAGTCTCCTCTGAAGATTTTATGTTGAGATGTGTCTGTTACTCGAACTCTGTGAAGCATTTATTTGGGCTGCAATTTCTGAGGCTGGTAACTCTAATGAACTTATCCTCTGCAGCAGAGGTAACTCTGGGCCTTCCTTTCCTGTGGCGGTCCTCATGAGAGCCAGTTTCATCATAGGGCTTGATGATCGTTGCAACTGCACTTGAAGAAACTTTTAAAGTTCTTGACATTTTCCGGATTGACTGACCTTCATGTTTTAAAGTAATGATGGACTTTAATTTCTCTTTGCTTATTTGAGCTGTTCTTGCCATAATATGGACTTGGTCTTTTACCAAATAGGGCTATCTTCTGTATACCACCCCTACCTTGTCCACAAATGAACTTTGAACAAGGCACACCTGTTAAATGAAATGCATTCCAGGTGATAACCTCATGAAACTGTTTGAAATAAGACCAAGAGTGTGCAAAGCTGTCATCAAGGAAAAGAGTGGCTACATTGAAGAATCTCAAATATAAAATATATTTTGATTTTTTAAAAACTTTTTTGGTTACTACATGGTTCCATATGTGTTATTTCATAGTTTTGATGTCTTCACTATTATTCTACAATATTATTCTACAAGATATTGACTGGTACTGTATATAATGGGTCAGTTCCAATACCATATTTACAATGTGCAGGGATACTGGAGTGATAGAGGTAGACATGTATATAAGGGTGACTAGTAAGGTGACAGGATCAGGATAAATTATAGAGCACCAGCAGTGTATATAATGATTGTATGTGAGTGTGTGTGTGTAGAGTCAGTATAAATGTGTGTGCATGTTATGTGAGTGTGAGCAAATTAAGTGAGTGTGTGTGTGTGTGTGTGTGTGTGTGTGTGTGTGTGTGTGTGTGTGTGTGTGCTTGAGTGTGTAGAGTCCTGTGAGTGTGCTGTGATAGAGACAGTGCAAAAATAAAACACAAGGATCAACTCAGGTAGTGTGGAATGTAATACCGTCTGAGTGTTGACCTGATTAAAGGCCATGGAGAGCGATATCACCCAGTCTTCTGGGTTGGTTGGGAACCTCACGCACGGCACAATGTTATTGTCAAAATACATTGAGTTCATCTGGTAGAGAGGAATGGTTGGGCAGACCGCAGCTGGCTTTTCCTTTGTAGTCCGTAATGGACTGTAGCCCCTCCCACATGGGGCGAGCATTGGAGCCTGTGTAATATGATTCCACCTTATTCCTATATTGTCCTACACTTGGATGGCTCATAATAATGGCTGCGGAGGTTGTAGCGGGACTTCTTGTACTTGTCCTCAGCCGTAGCCTCGAGGTTGTCTGCGATAGCCCTTTGTGTGGTAGCCCTGTCCTTTATTTTAGCGCTAACCTTGGTGTTAATCCAGGGCTTTTGATTTGAACCTTCACTGTGGGGACAACGTCACCAGTGCATTTCCTAATGAATCTGGTGACGGAGGTGGTTAGCTCGTCCATGTTATTGGCGGAGTCTCAGAACATATTCCAATCAGCGCTAGCAAAGCAGTCCTGTAGTATAATCTTTGATTCTGACGACCATTTCTCAACAGATTGAGTCACGGGTACTTCCTGTTTGAGCTTCTGCATGTAAACAGGAAGCAGGAGTACAGAGCCATGATCTGATTTTCCGAATAGGGGACGAGGGAGGGCGTTGTATGCTTGCTTGTAGGTAGAGTAACAGTGGTCTAGGACAGCCTTTCTTAAAGTATGGGTCTGTTAATGGTGGGTCGCGACGTGTCAGAGTAAATGTATAATTATTTCATGAATTTCTGGAATTGATTTTAGCTGAGTGCAACTACACTCACTCTCGGTTCAGTGCGCTCTCTGCTTAGCAGCAGTGTCTCTGCTCAGTTGGGCAGCTGCGCGAGAGGGAGGGAGATGCCCGCATGCTTTGCGGTTTAACTGATCTTTTTTCTGCAGTTTTCATGAAGATCACTCTGCGACCCACACGCAGCAGTGCTGTTCTTCAGCAGCAGATGATGTGCTGTCAGCCACTGGCTTGTCAATTCCCTCTCGCCATCACTCACCGCTATCATCGAATGGACTCAAGCTAGCCACAAGTTCTGACTGAGCTCAATTGTCATGAAACGCAAATAGAGCGTTTAATAAAAACTTTGACAAATAACGAGGAGCGATAAGCAGAAATAAGGGAGTACCATCTCTCGTAGTAGTCGATCTAAGTTTCTCTTTCAAACAATCCCCTTGTACACAGCTAATAGCTAGCTAGTTAACGTTAGCCGAAGCAAGCTATCTAGCTACTGATAGTGCAACCCTAAGTAACAGTACAGATGAAGATGCACATGTCCTCCCCCAACATAAAGGAGGAGATCCTTCCGACTTAGATACCTACCGTCCAATTTCCAAATGATCTTGCCTTACCAAAGTTTTAGAATTGTCAGCTAAGAACTTGTTTAACTTCTCATTCTATTTTTAATGTGCACCAATCCGGTTTTAGACCTGGACATAGCACCGTTTCAGCTGCTACGCTTGTTTTAGATGTGTTAAATTGCAAAGATCATTCAAATCATTGTGCTGCTTTATTTATAGACCTTTCCAGCGACACTGTTATGTATGTCATTGCCTTAACTGTTGACCAGGCTATGTTAGAGCTGCAATGTGACTTTGTTGCCTTACAGAACGCCCTGGTTGGTTTAAAACTTGTACTTAATGTGGGAAAGACTAAATACACTACATGACAAAAGGTATGTGGACACCTGCTCGTCGAACATCTCATTCCAAAATCATGGAGTTGGTCCCCCCTTTGCTGCTGTAACAGTACCCCACTCTTCTGGGAAGGCTTTCCACTAGATGTTGGAACATTACTCTGGGGACTTGCATCCATTCATCCACAAAAGCATTGTGAGGTCGGGCACTGATGTTGGGCGATTGGGACTGGCTCGCAGTCGGCATTCCAATTCATCCTTAAGGTGTTCGATGGGGTTGAGGTCAGGGCTCTGTGCAGGCCAGTCAAGTTCTTCCACACCGATCTCGACAAACCATTTCTGTATGGACCTCGCTTTTTGTTCTCAACTGGCTTACTTGGTTAAATAAAGGTGAAAAAAAACAGGACTTAGTACAGGACTTTGTGGGTTTGTGTGTGTTAGGTTAGAGCAGGACTTAGGACAGGACTTAGGACAGGACTTGTGTGTTTGTGTGTGTTAGGTTAGGACAGGACTTAGGACAGGACTTTGTGTGTTTGTGTGTGTTAGGTTAGGACATGACTTAGGACAGGACTTAGGACAGGACTTAGGCCAGGATTTAGGACAGGACTTTGTGTGTTTGTGTGTGTTAGGTTAGGACAGGACTTAGTGTGTTTGTGTGTGTTAGGTTAGGACAGGACTTAGGACAGGACTTAGGACTTTGTGTGTTTGTGTGTGTTAGGTTAGGACATGACTTAGTGTGTTTGTGTGTGTTAGGTTAGGACAGGACTTAGGACAGGATTTAGGACAGGACTTTGTGTGTTTGTGTGTGTTAGGATAGGACAGGACTTAGGACAGGATTTAGGACAGGACTTTGTGTGTTTGTGTTGTTAGGTTAGGACAGGACTTAGGACAGGACTGTGTGTTTGTGTGTGTTAGGTTAGGACAGGACTGTGTGTTTGTGTGTGTTAGGTTAGGACAGGACTTTGTGTGTTTGTATGTGTTAGGTTAAGACAGGACTTAGTGTGTTTGTGTGTGTTAGGTTAGGACAGGACTTAGGACAGGATTTAGGACAGGGTGGCTTTTAGATGATGACATTGAGATTTGATTTTCAGTCACAAGTTTAATAAAGGCGTATGGATGCTTTTCTCATAGTAACAACACAGGTATTAACTAGTTGAACTCTGGTCATAAGGCCTTGCTAGGGCTGCAGAATTCCAGCAACTTTCCAAAATTGAAATTCCCGGAATAAGGAGAGAATAAACAGTCATTATGGAGTCTTTCAATTTGCAGGCTATTCCCTCTCTCTCTCTCTCTCTCTCTCTCTCTCTCCCTCTCTCTCTCTCTCTCTCTCTCTCTCTCTCGCTCTCTTCCTCTTCCTCTCTTCCTCTCTCTCTCTTTCTCTTTCTCTTTCTCTCTCTCTCTATTTCTCTTTCTCTCTCTCTCTATCTTCTCTTTAAAGCCGCCCCAGGTCTGTTAACTCATCTGACTCGTGAAAATACTACTTTTACAGGCCCAGCACTCTGAGGCAGCATTGGCTTTTCACTTCAAACGGTGTGAGATCTCTACCTGTTCTACCTCTCAGACCCTTGTTTTTATTGGCCTCAAACAATGTGCTATTATATCATTAGCACAGAGTAATGTTGCTACAGTCCTGGCAGATGGACAGTCTCATTACTGTCTGTGGGTCTGCGTCCAAAATGGCATCTTATTCACTATATAGTGCACCGCTTTTAACCAGAGCCCTATGGGTCACCCATAGATCCAGGCTGCGTCTGAAATGGCACACTGTTCCCTATATAGTGCACTACTTTTGACCAGAGCCCTATGGGTCAGAGCACTATGGGTCAGAGCACTATGGGTCAGAGCACTATGGTTCACTCTCCCACTGCTGACCAGCAGCACAAAGGGGTGATTATTCAGTGATAAGGCCCTCAGAGAATACTCATGTGACCGCTCACCTTGGCTGCTCCACCCTGCTGTCCCCATGGCGATGAGCGATAGAGGTGATGTCACCGTGTTCTGAGACGTATGAGGTCGCCCTCTCCCTGTACAGTGGGCGTGCGGGGACAAAAGGGACAAAAGCGGGGCAGCTTTCAACACAAAAGCCCAGTTTAATGAGTGTGAGACATGAGGGACATGAGGCCATGGCGTCTCGGTGGGTGGTGCAGGAAGCAGAGTGTCGTAGCCATTCAAAATAAGAAAAAGAGGAGACTGGGAGGGAGGGAGAGCAATTAATGATCAGTTTGGGGAATTGGGCATTAAGGCCTTTATTATGTAAGTAAGTCAGCCAAGTTTTGGATATCAATGAGGCAACTGCGTCATAACAGCCCCTGTTCTCGGTTATGCTTATTTCTACTGGAGCCCATAATATTGGAGCCTTGGATGCTATATTTATCACGCTGCTCAATGGACAGGGTGATTGGCCCGACACAATGTAACACACTTTACCCCTCATTAGAGATAAAGAGGTCTTTGTGGAGCGATAGAGAGGGATGGAGAGAGAGAGAGAGAGAGAGAGAGGGATAGAGGGATGGAGAGGGAGAGAGAGGGAGTGAGATGCAAAAGGGCAGGGAGGGAGAGAGAGGGATGGAAAGCGAGAGAGAGGGATGAAACACGAGAGGGATGGAAAGGGGCAGGGAGAGAGAGAGATGGATGGAGAGGGTAAGAGATGGATGGGGAGGGAGAGAGAGGGATGGAAACAGAGAGAGATGGAAAGGGGCAGTGAGGGAGAGAGAGGGATGCAAAGGGAGGGAGATCTCCGCAGATCATTAAGACTCTATCCTCTTGGCTGGACAGTGTTTACTTCATACTAATTATCAGGTGATTGTGTGTGTAGACCCACTAGCCCGTGACCCATCCAGTCCGACCCGGTCCAGTCAGGACATAGAGGAGCATAATTGACAATATTCAGAGAAGTGCACGTAGAGTAAGGATACGTCCAAATGGCACCCTATAGCCTATACACTGAAATACCAAACATTAAGAACACCTTCCTAATACTGAGTTGTACCCCTCCCCCTTTGGCCCTCAGAATAGCTTCAATTGGTCGGGGCATGGACTCTCTACAAGGTGTCGAAAGCATTCCAAAGGGATCCTGCCCCATGTTGATTCCAATGCTTTCCACAGTTTTGTCAAGTTGGCTGGATGTTCTTTAGGTGGTGTACCATTGTTAATACACACAGGAAACTGTTGAGTGTGAAAAACCCATCAGCATTGCAGCTCTTGACACAAACCGGTGTGCCTGGCACCTACTACCATACCCCGTTCAAAGGCACTTCAATATTTTGATTGAAGTTGATTTAACAATTGACAATAAGGGATCATAGCTTTCACCTGGATTCACCTGGTCAGTCTATGTCATGGAAAAAGCAGGTGTTCTTAATGGTTTGTCCACTCAGTGTATAGTGAACTAGTTGACAAGAGACTAAAATCAGTGCACTAGGGAATAGGGTGCCAGGGTGTTATTAGGTAGTGTTAGAGTATTTACAGTGCATGGAGCCATGTTTGTGTCCTGGCTGGAGGCAGATGCGAGCTATTGGAGCGTAGCATGTTGGAAGACAGACCTTTGTATCTGTTCAACACACATGAATGAAAACACTGATTAAACATGGATAGAAGAACCTAGAATGAGGCATACCGTATTACTGAGAAGAGGCCTGGTTGTATGTGGTCCTGATAACCCTATTATCATGACAACCCTATTATCATGACAACCCTATTACCATGACAACCCTATTATCATGACAACCCTATTATCATAACAACCCTATTATTATGACAACGCTATTATCATGACAACCCTATTATCATGACAACCCTATTATCATGACAACCCTATTATCATGATAACCCTATTACCATGACAACCCTATTATCATGACAACCCTATTACCATGACAACCCTATTATCATGACAACCCTATTATCATGACAACCCTATTATCATGATAACCCTATTATCACGATAACCCTATTATCATGATAACCCTTTTATCATGACAACCCTATTATCACGATAACCCTATTATCACGATAACCCTATTATCATGATAACCCTATTATCATGATAACCCTATTATCATGATAACCCTATTATCATGATAACCCTATTATCATGATAACCCTTTTATCATGACAACCCTATTATCATGATAACCCTATTATCATGATAACCCTATTATCATGACAACCCTATTATCACGATAACCCTATTATCATGATAACCCTATTATCATGATAACCCTACATGTATATTGTGACAACGATAGTAATAGAGTTGGCTAAAGCACATGAGCAGGCTAACTGAGAAGAGGAACATGCTACACCCTCTAAATTACCTGTGTGTGTGTGTGTGTGTGTGTCTCTGTGTGTGTGTGTGTGTGTGTGTGTGTGTGGTGTGTGTGTGTATGCATGTATGTGTGTGTGTCTCTCTGTGTGTGTGTGGTATGTGTGTGTGTGTGTGTCTCTCTTTCTGTGTGTATGTGTGTGTATATGTGTGTGAGTGAGTGGTGGTGGTCAGAGGGGAGAGCCGGTAGGGATCAGGTTACCAACCAGCCTGTTCATCCGTCATTAGACAGACTCCTTCCTTCCTTCCTTCCTTCCTTCCTTCCTTCCTTCCTTCCTTCCTTCCTTCCTTCCTTCCTTCCTTCCTTCCTTCCTTCCTTCCTTCCTTCCTTCCTTCCTTCCTTCCTTCCTTCCTTCCTTCCTTCCTTCCTTCCTTCCACCCCCCTGCCCCCCTACACACACACCTCATCCTGATTCTGCCCCAGCTGACCTTCTCTAAATGGTGAGACTAATTGACGTCCCAAATGGCATCCTATTCCCTACACAGTTCACTACTTTGACCAGATGCAGCCCATGATAAAGGGCCCATATAGTACACCTGCTGCCAAATTAAAGCTGTTTTTAACCATAGCAACTATATACACATTCAAGTTAATCTCACACACATATCCCAGCTACACTAAACACTGTATACACACATATCCCAGCTACACTAAACACTGTATACACACATATCCCAGCTACACTAAACACTGTATACACACATATCCCAGCTACACTAAACACTGCCCGATAAGTTTACGACAAGAATGAGTCAGCTATTATATTCCTGTATTGAAATATCTGTATTTAATTTTGTCTTGGATTGATAAGCCAATATTACTTCACTCCTATTTTGGAACAGTGTAGTTCTTCTGTGTTAGTGAACAATGATATCACTGTTTGGTCGATCCTTATTTAAGATATTTCTGGTTTGGTTTGTTCTGGCGATGTTGCTCCTATACTGGCATCTTGGTTTACAACAAACATAGCAGGATTGTTGGGATGTTAAGGTGAAAAAGTGTCATATAAAACTGACTGTGGAGTTATTCTTAAACTTTTATTACGTTGGTCATACAATACCCCACATATTAAAATATATTTTAGTAAGAAACTTTGTTGATAACTTTATTGATAAAGCATCATGGTTTCACATCATTACCTTGTGGCCAGCATCTGGGTCAAGAGAGGGCAAGTAGGTTCATGAGTGTGTTATTATTAGTACCTTCATGACAAGCTGAGGAGTTATCGGTCTGGTCATGTCATCATGTCAGAAATGCATGAAAACCACAATGATAGAAGATTGCTGTTGTAGATGTTTTGTGATTTTTGTTTACGACGTGTGTGTGTGTGTGTGCGTGCGTGTGTGTCGGAATATGTTGTATTTTTCCGTGTGGCCGGCGGTTGGGACACTAGGGAAGATGAATAGACCGTCAAATCTCCTCAGGATCTTTTGAGGAATTCCGCATCGTAATTATGACATCCGGGGTGGAAAGCATTGTTCCCAACAACCTCCCCCTCTTCTCACCTCTCTCCTCCTCTCCCTCCCCCATCCTCACCTCTCTCCTCCTCTCCCTCCCCCTCTTCTCACCTCTCTCTTCCTCTCCCTCCCCCTCTTTCACCTCTCTCCTCCCCTCCCTCCCCCTCTTCTCACCTCTCTCCTCCTCTCCCTCCCCCTCTTCCCACCTCTTTCCTCCCCTCCCTCCCCCTATCCTCACCTCTCTCCTTCCTCTCCCTCCCCCTTTTCTCACCTCTTTCCTCCTGGGGCTGCTGCTGGGGTTGGGGCTGGAGCTGGGGTTGGGGCTGGGGCTGGGGATGGAGCTGTCTCTCTATAACATCTCCATGGATCATGATATATAAAGGTTACAGTTATATACTGGCTCTCTATAACATCTCACTGGATCATGATCTATAAAGGTTACAGTTATATACTGGCTCTCTATAACATCTCACTGGATCATGATATATAAAAATTACAGTTATATACTGGCTCTCTATAACATCTCACTGGATCATGGTATATAAAGACGATAGTTATGTACAGGCTCTCTATAACATCTCACTGGTTCATGATATATAAAGGTTACAGTTATATACTGTCTCTCTATAACATCTCACTGGATCATGATATATAAAGGTTACAGTTATATACTGGCTCTCTATAACATCTCACTGGATCATGTATTTATTCTACCCTTCTTGTACCTGGCAGTTTGACTGAGAACACATTTATGAGTGTAGTAAAGAGAGTTCTGGGTTCCCTCCAGACCTCCCCTCCACTCCCCTCCAGCCCACCCCCCCCTCCAGACCCCCCCCCCCCCCTCCAGACCTCCCCTCACCTCCCCTCCAGACCTCCCCTCCACTCCACCCCCCTCCAGCCCCCCCCCCCTCCAGACCTCCCCTCACCTCCCCTCCAGACCTCCCCTCCCCTCCACTCCCATCCACTCCCCTCCAGCCCCCCCCCTCCAGACCTCCACTCCACTCCCCTCCAGACCTCCCCTCACCTCCCCTCCAGACCTCCCCTCCCCTCCACTCCCATCCACTCCCCTCCAGCCCCCCCCCTCCAGACCTCCACTCCACTCCCCTCCAGACCTCCCCTCCACTCCCCTCCAGCCCACCCCCCCTCCAGACCCCCCCCCCCCCCCAGACCTCCCCTCACCTCCCCTCCAGACCTCCCCTCCACTCCACCCCCCTCCAGCCCCCCCCCCCTCCAGACCTCCCCTCACCTCCCCTCCAGACCTCCCCTCCCCTCCACTCCCATCCACTCCCCTCCAGCCCCCCCCCTCCAGACCTCCACTCCACTCCCCTCCAGACCTCCACTCCACTCCCCTCCAGCCCTCCCCTCCCCTCCACTCCCATCCACTCCCCTCCAGACCTCCCCTCCACTCCCCAGGGTCTGGTGATAACTGTATCTAACCTGGGTCTGGTGATAACTGTATCTTTTTTTTTTTTTTTTTTTTTTCACCTTTATTTAACCAGGTAGGTCAGTTGAGAACAAGTTCTCATTTGCAACTGCGACCTGGCCAAGACAAAGCAAAGCAGTGCGACAAAAAACACAGAGTTACACATTAAACAAACAGTCAAAAACAAAATAGAAAATCTATATACAGAGTGCAAAATGTAGTGCAAAAATGCAGTAAGGTTAGGAGGTAGGACAATAAATAGACTATAGTGGTGAAATAAATTACAGAATTATCATCATTAACACAGGACCCATCTGACCTGGGTCTGGTGATAACTGTATCTGACCTGGGTCTGGTGATAACTGTATCTAACCTGGGTCTGGTGTGAGTCTGACTCTGGGGAAAGAAAGAACAGGGTAGGGGAAGGATAGAAGGAAAGGATGAGTGTGGGTATTCATCTCTGGTTTGCTTCTGGATGCCGGGTTGTGGAGGTGGTTTTATTAATAGCCATAATCCGGAACATTCAATCTATTTTGGGACTAGAACAGTGGGGTGAAACCTGGTTTTCATGATGTCCCTCTCGGACCCTGTCCATCCGCATGGTTGTGGCTTTCAACCCCAGCCCCAGAGATGATGATGATTGCTTTGTCATGGCTGTTCCAGACAGCATGGTCATACCTGTGGTTTGGATGGAAGATGAAGCACTGAGTGAACTGAGTGTTTATGGTGTGAAAACCAGCCATGGAACTAAACCGGTCTGTTAACTGAGAAAAAAAAAGAGAGAGATAGAGAGAGGCACGGTTGAGAAAGAGATGGAGACAGCAGTGAGCTCCATGGTTGGTGGTTGAACAAGGGCCTGGTTCCTCTGGCTAATGCTTACACTCTTAGAAAAAATATGCTATCTAGAACCTTAAAGGGTTCTTTGACTGTCCCCATAGAATAACCTGTTGAATAACCCTTTTTTTGTTGCAGGTAGAGCCCTTTTGGGTTCTATGTAGAACCCTTTCTACAGAGGGTTCTACCTGGAACCAAAAAGGGTTCTACCTGGAACCAAAAAGGGTTCTCCCATGAGGACTGCCAAAGAACCCTATTAGCACACTTTTTTCTAAGAGTGTATGTTGGAGAATGCTGTCCTGGGGAAGGGAGAGGGACTGGGTCAGTGTATGTTGGAGAGTGCTGTCCTGGGGAAGGGAGAGGGACTGGGTCAGTGTATGTTGGAGAGTGCTGTCCTGGGGAAGGGAGAGGGACTGGGTCAGTGTATGTTGGAGAGTGCTGTCCTGGGGAAGGGAGAGGGACTGGGTCAGTGTATGTTGGAGGGTGCTGTCCTGGGGAAGGGAGAGGGACTGGGTCAGTGTATGTTGGAGAGTGCTGTCCTGGGGAAGGGAGAGGGACTGGGTCAGTGTATGTTGGAGAGTGCTGTCCTGGGGAAGGGAGAGGGACTGGGTCAGTGTATGTTGGAGAGTGCTGTCCTGGGGAAGGGAGAGGGACTGGGTCAGTGTATGTTGGAGAGTGCTGTCCTGGGGAAGGGAGAGGGACTGGGTCAGTGTATGTTGGAGAGTGCTGTCCTGGGGAAGGGAGAGGGACTGGGTCAGTGTATGTTGGAGAGTGCTGTCCTGGGGAAGGGAGAGGGACTGGGTCAGTGTATGTTGGAGAGTGCTGTCCTGGGGAAGGGAGAGGGACTGGGTCAGTGTATGTTGGAGAGTGCTGTCCTGGGGAAGGGAGAGGGACTGGGTCAGTGTATGTTGGAGAGTGCTGTCCTGGGGAAGGGAGAGGGACTGGGTCAGTGTATGTTGGAGAGTGCTGTCCTGGGGAAGGGAGAGGGACTGGGTCAGTGTATGTTGGAGAGTGCTGTCCTGGGGAAGGGAGAGGGACTGGGTCAGTGTATGTTGGAGAGTGCTGTCCTGGGGAAGGGAGAGGGACTGGGTCAGTGTATGTTGGAGAGTGCTGTCCTGGGGAAGGGAGAGGGACTGGGTCAGTGTATGTTGGAGAGTGCTGTCCTGGGGAAGGGAGAGGGACTGGGTCAGTGTATGTTGGAGAGTGCTGTCCTGGGGAAGGGAGAGGGACTGGGTCAGTGTATGTTGGAGAGTGCTGTCCTGGGGAAGGGAGAGGTACTGGGTCAGTGTATGTTGGAGAGTGCTGTGCTGGGGAAGGGAGAGGGACTGGGTCAGGGGGGATGCGGTAGACATGCACGGTGGTGGGAAAAATGTGGTAATTGTTGTCTTCACTACAGCCATTTGTCATCTGCATCCTTACAGCTATTTACTGCCACTGCATTCCTTAGACTGCTGGGACGCCACTGTGTGTGTGTGTGTGTGTGTGTGTGTGTGTGTGTGTGTGTGTGTGTGTGTGTGTGTGTGTGTGTGTGTGTGTGTGTGTGGTGGATGGGATGAGGTTGTGTGTTGGGGAGAGGAGAGGAGAGATGAGGAGCACACCATCTATATAGTAGAGACGGCATGGCTGTCTTTCTCTCCATCTCATGGTTTACCCTTTCACATAGTGTCTGTTGAGTCTGCTGTTCTTCTGTGGGATTATTTACATAGTTCAGAGACGCAGCTATTCACTGTATAAACAAATATATTTACATGTTGTGAGTACAGTATGTTAGAGTTTAATGTTTTAGTTGTAACGATGTGTTAAAGATTGGGTGCATTAAAACACTTTTGGACTTTGCACTAGAGCAGGGCCGGAATTGATAGATAGATAGATAGATAGATAGATAGATAGATAGATAGATAGATAGATAGATAGATAGATAGATAGATAGATAGATAGATAGATAGATAGATAGATAGATAGATAGATAGATAGATAGATAGATAGATAGATAGATAGATAGATAGATAGATAGATAGATAGATAGATAGATAGATAGATAGATAGATAGGTACTTTATTGATCCCCCGGGGGGGAAATTTCATTGTCAAGCAGCTACACAAAACACAGACCAGAAATCGGCCCTGGCATTTCTAACACACTGGCCCATTTCTTCCCTTGAGGCCCTCATTATTAGCCACACGATGGTAATTTTGTGCAAAATCACCAACATGGACAGAACCACTGGGATAACGTTGGTCCAGCCCATCTGGCATTTGCCAGAATTGCGTTACGGCCAGTCCGTCCCTGGACCAGACAGAAGAACAGGCCTCTAGGTAGTGTCTTCATGGCAACATAAGTTATATAATTTTACTGTACGTCATAAATCATCATGTCCTTTCGCTTATGTTGTGTTTCCATGGCAACATCTTCATAAGCTTGTCTCATATCTCATATGTTCTTTTAGATAGTTTCATCTCTACTTTCTTCATTTCCAACAGAACTGTTGGTTGTTTTAATTAAGTAAAGTATAATAAGTAAATAAATGTACATGTGGCGAAGCTGTCAAAAGCTTCTACTCAGTTAAACAGTACATTCAGAAGGAGCTCATAGTTTCTGGAAATTCAATTAAAGTATTGTGTTGTGAGAGCTGATATGAATGAGTGAAGTCAGCGGTAGTTCTCTCTCATCGCTCACTAAAGCTCTTTAACTCTCCCTATCTTTCTCTCTCTCATTCTCTTGCACTCTCTCTCTATCTCTATCAATCTCGTTCTTGTTCTCTCTCTCTGTGTCTCTCTCTCTCCCTCTCTCTCTCTCTGATAAGAGTGTGGGGGTCCGGCAGGCGCCTCAGAGAGCCACCATTTTGGGCGTCGCCTGCGGAGGGAGCTGCTTCAGTGGATTATTATAAACCAATAAACTAACATAGATATTCATTTACAGCCTGAGAAAAACTCACCATATACTGGGAATCACTGGTGAGCTGCCTGTCACGGTACGAGATAGAGAGGGCTCAGAGGGTCTCGTGTTCAATCCCAATGCTAGGCACTTGTTTAATATTTTTTGGTTTTAACTTAACAATTCGGAATGAATACCTAAACATAACCTTCAAAATTTGACGTTAATGGACAAACATCGGATTCTGCAATGAGTCTGTGAGAGATTGTTGAGAGAGAGAGAGAGAGAGAGAGAGAAAGAGGTATAGAGAGAAGGAAAGTGATCACACTTTACTTGTCAGTCATTTCAGTCGGTAAGGTGAACTGGACCTCCGTGCGTTTGAACAGTTGAGTGTGGGAACTAGTGGTGTTATTTCTTGGCCCAGCAGCCCATGGAAAGTGATGTGTGTTTAACTACATGTTCCTTTAGCGGTGGTCTTGGCTGTGCGGAGGTGTCCATGTTATTGTAGGATGTGTCCCAGGCCACAGCACTAGGCCTTATTCCCCACAGGACTCCATGACAAACCAGAGGCCTAAAGATGTGTCCTGTCCACATACACGCACACGCGCGCGCACACACACACACACACACACACACACTCACACACACACACACACACACACACACACACACACACACACACACACACACACACACACACACACACACACACACACACACACAAACAGACAGATGTGGCCTGTCCATAATATACAGGCGAGCATCAATGAGACATATTTTATAGAGCTGGTGTGTGTGTGTGTGTGTGTGTGTGTGTGTGTGTGTGTGTGTGTGTATGTGTGTGTGTGTGTGTGTGTGTGTGTGTGTGTGTGTGTGTGTGTGTGTGTGTCTGTGGGTGTGTGTGTGCATGTGTGTCTGTGTCTGTGTGTGTGTGTGTGTCTCTCTGTGTGTGTTTATGTGTCTGTGTGTCTGTGTGTCTGTGTGTGTGTGTGTGTGTGTGTATGTGTGTTTGCATGTGAAAGCCCAGTTATCTTGTGGCTGAGTGTTGAGGTTATTGCAACCCCCGTCTATAAAACTACCAGCTATTACAGTCTCACGTCAGAATTAGATGTTTCTCAAATGTACATTTTTTAAGTTGTTCTAAACGTCAAATTTAGAAATGTTTACAGTTAAGTTTAGGCATTAACTCGCTGTTGCCCCTGCTGGCCAGTTTCCACGTCATCTACTGAAGGACTCAGACATTGATGGACATTCAATACTGACTGGTATCACGAGTGACCTGCCTGCTGTAAAAGCACACTACGGTATGATGACATGCTCCTCACCGGCCGGTCACTACACTCTAGCTGGCCAACTCTGCTACTGTGTGCATGTGCGGGTGTGTGTGTGTGTGTGTGTGTGTGTGTGTGTGTGTGTGTGTGTGTGTGTGTGTGTGTGTGTGTGTATGGGGGTGATTATGTGTCCTATAAGATTTGGCAGGTTTTGCCTCTATACAACACACTGCAGTGGATCTTGTGTGGTTTTATTGACATGTATGTTTGCGCACCACAAATGGTCTTTGAGTATCACTTTTCTCCTTTGCAGATTCCTAGAAAACAGTCTAAATGTGCTTGAAATTATCTGAAGCTGACCAAGAAACTCTTGCCAGATAAAGTCTGAGAAAGGAAAATCTCTACTTGGAAAGCAATTAACGTTGTTTAACCATGGTTAAAACTATAAAAAAAAATATAATTATGGATAGCAAACCATGGTTAAAACTATATAAAACTATAATCATGGATATGAAACCATGGTTAAAGCTATATAAAACTATAATCATGGATATGAAACCATGGTTAAAACTATATACAACTATAATCATGGATATGAAACCATGGTTAAAACTATATAAAACTATAATTATGGATAGCAAACCATGGTTAAAACTATAATCATGGATATGAAACCATGGTTAAAACTATAATCATGGATATGAAACTATGGTTAAAACTATAATCATGGATATGAAACCATGGTTAAAACTATATAAAACTATAATTATGGATAGCAAAACATGGTTACAACCATCAAAAACTATAATCAAGGATATCTGTCAGCTCTCTCTATGAATTTGAAAGTAGTAAAAAATGTCCAGCCCCATCCCTCAACATTTTACCGAAATAGTGGCGGGACAATGCTTTGATATTGTTTCAACTGCGGATTGCCCTTTTAAAGCACCACAATGTAAAGCATATTATATAGAGAGGGAGAGAGAGATACGGACAGAGCGGGAGATGAAGAGGGAGAGAGAGAGACAGACAGAGCGGAAGATGAAGAGGGAGAGAGAGAGACGGACAGAGCGGAAGATGAAGAGCGAGCGAGAGGAAGAGTGAGAGAGAGAATGAGAGAGAGAGAGACGGGGAGACAAGAGAGAGGAGAGAGACAGGGAGACGGGGAGACGAGAGATACGAGAGATAAGAGAGAGACGGGGAGACAAGAGAGACGGAGACGAGAGCGACTGGGAGATGAGAGAGACGAGAGAGAAGGGGAGACGAGAGAGACAGGGAGACGGGGTGACGGGGAGATGAGAAAGACGGGGAGACGAGAGAGACGGGGAGATGAGAGATGGGGAGATGGAGAGACGGAGAGACAAGAGGGACGGGGAGACGAGAGAGACGGGGAGACGAGAGAGACAGGGAGACGAGAGAGACGGGGAGATGACAGAGACGGGGAGACGGGAGAGACGAGGAGACAAGAGACGAGAGAGGCGGTGATACGAGAGAGACAGGAGATGAGAGAGATGGGGAGATGAGAGATGAGAGACAGGGAGATGAGAGAGGCGGAGAGAAGGGGAGACGAGAAAGACAGGAGACGAGAGAAATAAGGAGACGAGAGAGACGAGAAGACGAGAGATGGGGAGACGAGAGAGGCGGAGAAACGAGAGAGACGGGAGATGAGAGAGATGGGGAGACGAGAGAGACGAGGAGGCGAGAGAGACGGGGAGACGGGGAGACAGGGAGACGAGAGATATAAGGAGACAAGAGAGATGAGGAGACGAGAGAGACGAGGAGACGAGAGAGACGGGGAGACAAGAGAGGCGGAGAGATGAGAGAGGCGGAGAGATGAGAGAGACGGGAGATGAGAAAGATGGGGAGATGAGAGACGGGAAGACGAGAGACGGGGAGACGGAGAGACGGAGAGACAAGAGGGACGGGGAGACGAGAGAGACAGGGAGACAAGAGAGACGGGGAGATGAGAGAGACCGAGAGATGAGAGAGACAGGGAGATGAGAGAGACAGGGAGACGACAGAGATGGGTAGACGATAGAGACGAGGAGACGAGAGAGACGGGGAGACGAGAATGACGGGAGACGAGAGAGATAAGGAGACGAGAGAGACGGGGAGACGAGAGAGACGGGGAGACGAGAGAGACGGGGAGACGAGAGAGACCGGGAGATGAGAGAGACAGGGAGATGAGAGAGACAGGGAGACGACAGAGATGGGTAGACGATAGAGACGAGGAGACGAGAGAGACGGGGAGACGAGAATGACGGGAGACAAGAGAGATAAGGAGACGAGAGAGACGGGGAGACGAGAGACGAGAGACGGAGAGATGAGAGAAGCTGTGATACGAGAGAGACCGGGAGATGAGAGAGGGGGGGGACGGGGAGATGAGAAAGACGGGGAGACGAGAGAGATAAGGAGACGAGAGAGACGAGGAGACGAGAGAGATGGGGAGACGAGAGAGACGGGGAGACGAGAGATGGGGAGACGGAGAGACAAGAGGGACGGGGAGACAAGAGAGACAGGGAGACGAGAGAGACGGGGAGACAAGAGAGACGGGGAGACGAGAGAGACAGGGAGACAGGGAGATGAGAGAGACAGGGAGATGAGAGAGACAGGGAGACAGGGAGACGGGGAGATGAGAGAGACGAGGAGACAAGAGAGACAGGGAGACGGGGAGATGAGAAAGACGGGGAGATGAGAGAGATAAGGAGACGAGAGAGACGAGGAGACGAGAGAGACGGAGAGACGAAAGACGGGGAGATTGAGATATGGAGAAACAAGAGGGACGGGGAGACGAGAGAGACGGGGAGACGACTCAACGCTAAACTGCTAACCACTAGCCCCCTCGTACACACACACACACTTCCATCAAACCAACGCGGATTGCTTCACACAACTCTGACAATGTTCAAATAATGTCATTTTTATATACAAGCCCAAATCATTACACAAAATGCAGGTATTTTAGGTCAATTGTTGTATTATTTTAAACACTCTAATTGGCCTTAATTGTAAGCCGGCCTATGAAGCAAAGAAGGCTGAGACATTCCACTGGTCAGTATGGTTTCAGCAGGCCTGATGTGGGATTTCAGAAGCTGTTGCCAAACTGAGTTTTCATGTCACTGTGCCTATATCACGACTGAATCACTCATCAAAACACACACACACACACACACACACACACACACACACACACACACACACACACACACACACACACAGTGGCCAGTTGGGTAGAGAAGGAGAGAATCTGGCCACCCCCGTCATTCCTTCCCCAATGGAATGTTCCATGTGTTCCATGTGCACTGCCCTCCACCATTACCCTGCCCTGTGATGGATAGTGGAAAATAAGGATCTGACAAATAAATATAATGTCAGTTCAGGACTTTGTTATTTTCTCCATGAAAACCTAAATAATCTTCTGATGAACAGCACTGACTGGGTGAATACAACCCCACTGACTGGGTGAATACAACACCACCGACTGGGTGAATTGAACAGTACTGACTGGGTGAATACACCACCACTGACTGGGTGAATACACCACCACTGGAGGTGGTGGAGGTGGTGGTAGTGGGGTAGGAGGTTAGGGAGGTAGGAGGGGGTTGGTTGTGGTGGGGTAGGAGGTGAGGGAGGTAGGAGGTTAGGGAGGTAGGAGGTTAGGGGGTAGGATAGGTTGATAAAACCTTTTTCACCTCCACTTGATTCCAAAATGCTGAGCCAGCCAGTCCTCACTATGTCCGACTGTGGCACAGTGCCCGTGCTGTGTTTGGCCAGATGCAGGGAGCGACACGCAGCTGGCAGGACACACACATATGCACAAACACACACATACACAGAACCCCCCCCCCCCACACACACACACACATGCTAACATACACACACACTGCTCTGAGAGGGCCAAGCCTGTCACACAAGCGTAATGATTTAGGACCCAAATTAGGTTTTACACTGGGCCCTGCTTGTTCCAGTCGCTTCATGGATCATTTACAGGCAGCTATGCCCACTTCTTCTGGGACTAGAGATGGCTAATGGTAACACCCACCCACCCAACCACACACACACACACAGTCTGTGGTAATACTATCACTCTCCTAGCAGACAGAGTAGCTCAGTTGACTTTGAATGTGAGTCAATAATGCAGTGAGTCTTAGGGCTGTCTTCTTTGAGAGGACCCAGGCACCCTGGTTGAGACAGGTAACTACTATAGCTACCTGCAGAGAAACTCAATCCCACCCAGAATCAACCGCTAGTCCCTACAACCTAGCTCCTAGCCCCTAGTTCCTAGCTCCTAGCCCCTAGCTCATAACCCCTAGCCCCTAGCTCATAACTCCTAGCCCCTAGCCCCTAGCTCCTAGCTCATAACTCCTAGCCCCTAGCTCATAACTCCTAGCCCCTAGCTCCTAGCTCATAACTCCTAGCCCCTAGTTCCTAGCTCATAACTCCTAGCCCCTAGCTCATAACTCCTAGCCCCTAGCTCTTAGCCCTCATTTTCAGTGGGTCTACTGTAGTACTTGGAGTGCTAAATAATCACAGGCTACCTTACCTGCATGTTGCTCACTTTAATCAAATTCCTGTCGACTGTCACTCACAGGCATGCATGTATGTACACACGCATGTACACACGCACACGCACACACACACGCACACGCACACGCACACGCACACACACACACACACACACACACACAATATTAATGTAGAGGAGAGTAGGGTTAGTTGAGACACCCTTGTTTTTAGGAAACCATACACAATTAATCATGTGACCAAATATTTAAGGTCAGGGTTAAGTTTAGGCATTAACTCCGAAACCGTAAGGTTAGGCATTAACTCTGAGTGGTTAAGGTAAGGGTTTGGGATAGGCTCAAAAACTACTTTCTATCGCTGGATTTGAACATGCAAACTTTGGCACCACTCACTGTTGCCCCTATTGGCCGGTTTCCACATCATCTCCCGACGTCCTCAGACATAGATGGACGTTGAATACGGACGTGTATCACAGGTGACCTGGCTGGGAAAAAGCGGTAAGCAAGTTATGTACCAAAAATGTATTTTCACCAAGTTAATGTATTGTGTCAGAGGTTTCATAATGCTTATCTAAACCAAAGTAGATCATTTAAAGATGGTTTTATTGATCAGTTGGGGTCTCTATGAGCTTCAATATGAGGTCCTAATCCTAGCATGAAAGTGCATCCTTGTAGCTGTGTGGGCTAATATAGTCAAAATGTTTGCCTTGGGGTAAGTTGGGCCAATGGCCATGGGATAAGTTGAGTCAGTGGTTGAGCCTATGGCAAGTTGTCCCATGTGTAATGCAAGGTATTATTTCTTGGATATGAGGCTTCAACATATATGTTAAATAGGCACAACGTGTTTGTTAGGTGTAAAGCCAGTGTTGAATTGTGTTGAATTGTGTTTTAGGAAATAAAGATGGACATGGTTTTAAAAAAGGTGGTGGTAATATTTCATTCAACACAAGTGAATATTTGCATGCAAACCATGCAAATATTCACTTACCTGTAAATTTACTGTATATTTACCTGTACAGTTAATTTAACCATGCAAAATATTCACTTACCTGTTCATTTAACCAGTATGTCTATTAAGTAAACTATTATTACCCTCACTCATATCATACGCATTTTTAGCTATTTAAGTATTTCTCTGCCATCGACCTGTATAGTATAGTTAACCATGCACCATCCACCAATGTATAGTGTACATAGTCAGCCAACCACCCATACTATGCAATATCTTTTTATAGCTTTTTTGCACTC
>CM042385.1:7039827-7099827 GCA_023634145.1 Thymallus thymallus | reverse complement strand
CAGAACAATTACAGATTAAGAAAACATTATTTGTGTCAATTATATAATAGCATCAGGCAGGCAGCTTGGTGTTAAATAAGCTATTAGCATTGTAACACAAACACACACACACACAGAGAGAAAGTGCAAAGCAAACAACCAGAGAGAAACCAAAAATGCCATCATGACAAAGAACACATCAGACTGGTTTTTAACGTTTGTTCTCTGTGTAAATATCATTACTGTTTGAGGAAAATTCAGAGTGCACGTTTTGGAAAACCACCAGGCAGCATGAACAAGCTAATAATTACTGTAGAACAACTGCCAACCTCACAATAGCTCAGAACACCGTTGAAGAGTTACCACCTCAAGAGAGGAGAAAAGGAGGAGAGGAGGAGAAGAGCTGCTCTCCTACATGCTTTCTATCCCCATAACTCTGTATCTCTCCTATATCGCTCTCTGCATGTTGACAACTTTTCTCTGCAAAAACAGAAACTGAATTACTGAGTAAAAGTGGGAAAGTGGCAAATAACAGCTCTTAGAATGGTTTGATTCTGTAAGCAATGTTAGTACAAACCATAATGGTTTGATTCTGTAAGCAATGTTAGTACAAA
Source organism: Thymallus thymallus (assembly GCA_023634145.1). Lineage (NCBI taxonomy): Eukaryota > Metazoa > Chordata > Actinopteri > Salmoniformes > Salmonidae > Thymallus > Thymallus thymallus. The sequence continues at coordinate 7,099,234 of CM042385.1, read as the reverse complement.
CCATAATGGTTTGATTCTGGAAACAATGTTAGTACAAAACCATAAAGGTTGGATTCTGGAAGCAGAATGTTAGTACAAACCATAATGGTTTGATTCTGGAAGCAGAACGTTAGTACAAACCATAATGGTTGGATTCTGAAAGTAGAATGTTAGTACAAACCATAATGGTTGGATTCTGTAAGTAGAACGTTAGTACAAACCATATTGGTTGGATTCTAGAAGCAGAATATAGTAGAAACCATACTGTTTGGATTCTGGAAGCAGAACGTTAGTACAAATCATAATGGTTGGATTCTGGAAGTAGAACGTTAGTACAAACCATAATGGTTGGATTCTGGAAGCAGAATGTTAGTTCAAACCATAATGGTTTGATTCTGGAAGCAGAACGTTAGTACAAACCATAATGGTTGGATCTGAAAGTAGAACGTTAGTACAAACCATAACGGTTGGATTCTGTAAGCAGAACGTTAGTACAAACCATAATGGTTGGATTCTAGAAGCAGAATGTTAGTACAAACCATAATGGTTGGATTCTAGAAGCAGAATGTTAGTACAAACCATATTGGTTGGATTCTGGAAGCAGAACGTTAGTACAAACCATAATATTTGGATTCTGGAAGCTGAACGTTAGTACAAACCATAATGGTTAGATTCTTGAAGCAGAACGTTAGTACAAACCATAATAGCTGGATTCTGGAAGCAGAACGTTAGTACAAACCATAATGGTTGGATTCTGGAAGCAGAATGTTAGTACAAACCGTAATGGCTGGATCAGCGGGACAGACAGGCCTCCATCCTCACTCACAGTCATTATTTTCTGATGAAGCTTTTGCTTGTTACACTCCTCGAGATCTATTTATACTGCCTTGGTCTATTCCAAAAAGCACTCTGTGTGTCGGCCAAGCCCTTTAAATAGCACGCGTTTAGGTTGGGAACGGAGTACGTCTGTAAATATGTCTGTATGTTTTGAACCGTCAGGGTTTTTATTTTTTCTAAATACATCACTTATGTAAACTTATTGACATGGGAAACTGTGTAAATGTCCCTGTAAGTGTACAGAATATGCATGTGAAACATGTTCTCAAGAAGCAGAGCTGTTAAAAGTAGCAGTGCAGTTTATTTCAGAGGGTGTTGGCTGTCTGATGGAAAGCCCCATCAAGACCGTTCAGAGACCACTGGATTGATCAATGTAGATGACGGATTATTTTACCCTGCGTGTGTGTGGCTATAGCCTGGAATCAGAATGTACTACACTGAATAAACAAGTCTGAGTCTACAGGTTCCAATTAAACTTTAATAAAAGAGCACACGCACGCACGCACGCACACACACACACACACACACACACACACGTCATGTCCACAACACTCACATTTTACAGACACTCTGCACGAGCACGCCCTGAGTCCTCTGCAAGTGCACGTCACTAACGGCTGGTTGCGTGTGCTTGTCCCTGAACAGATATGGGCATGTGAGTACAAGTCTCTGTGCTGCTTTCAAAGAAATGACATCATGCCGAATGAAGCTAATGTTTAGGACTAAAGAAGCCTGGCAGACCCAGTGATTTAGCTAGTGATCTACATTCCACAGCTAATCCAGCATTATACACGTCTCCTCCTCCGTCTTGGGTTTATTAGGCCTAGTTATAAAGCATATAAAGTACATCTTGATTCTTATCTAAATATTCTAAATCTATTAATCCCTACAAATGACATGATCATTGATTTCAATGACCATACAGATTAGGAATGTGTGTGTGACTGTTGATGTAAATTCATTAATTGCATTGAGTGGCATGTATACTGCACTATGTGTAGTGTATACTGGCCTCTGCATTGTATAGGCCTATAATATAAACTACTGTATCAGTGGTGTCAGCGATGCTGTGTACAGTAAAGCAATAGCGTGTGTTTGTGTAACCCTAAAGGTGAACCATATGTTCCAGTTTTTTTTTATCACTTTGGTGTGTGGTGAATTTTTAAAAAGAACAGTAACTCGGTAACTGGTAACACTTGTAACGCAGCTAGTCTTACATTCAAAACCTTTCATTGTGCATTCATTTGGTTTGTAGACATCTTTCACCACACAACCAATGATCAAAAATATAAGTTTACTGTGAAAAAAATATATATATATTTCACCTTTATTTAACCAGGTAGGTCAGTTGAGAACAAGTTCTCATTTGCAACTGCGACCATGAGAACATTGATGTATTCACCAAATTCTTCTCAATATAGTTGTTTTAACAATAAGTTCATCCAATAGAAGAAAAAATTGCCATTTGAATGTAGTACTGTAAATTACAGTACATTAACGTTTACTGTAGCTACAGTGCTGTAAATCAGAGTACATTACTGTTTACAGCAGCTACAGAACTGTAAATCACAGTACATTACTGCTTACTGTAGCTACAGTGCTGTAAATCACAGTACACTGTAGCTACAGTACTGTAAATCACAGTACGGTACTGTTTACTGTAGCTACAGAACTGTAAATTACAGTACATTACTGTTTACAGTTGCTACAGAACTGTAAATTACAGTACATTACTGTTCTCTCATTAGGGGGTACACTTGCACTATCCATGAAAATGTACTGAAAATCAAATGTTCTCAAAAGGTGTGATCATTGGAGACATCTTTCACAATCATTGATGCAAAAAATAAATGTATTGTTCAGATATCATTACAACAGAGGTGTACCGTAATCAAATTAAAGAAATTTAAGAAACATAACATTTAGCAGTCACTAGTTTGCATCAAGCCTGTCTTGAGCATTTGGCCATAGGTTCTCATCGAAATCACAGTAAATGTCCTCATTGTTCATGCACATGGGGGAAAACCTTTGGGCATGGTGAATCCAAGCCTGACATACACTCTTAGAAAAAAGGGTTCCAAAAGGGTTCTTTGGCTGTCCCTATAGGATAACCCTTTTTGGTTCCAGGTAGAACCCTCTGTGGAAAGGGTTCTACATGGAACTGAAAAGGGTTCTACCTGGAACCAAAAAGGGTTCAAACGGGAACTAAAAGGGTTCTACTTGGAACCAAAAAGAGTTCTTCAAAGGGCTCTCCTATGGGACAGCCAAAGAACACTTTTAGGTTCTAGATCATTTTAGGTCTGGAACTCTGGATTGATGTCATTACATTACATTCACCCATGGCCTGGAGAAGGTGGTACACTCATAGGGATGGCCTCTCCTCTCCTCTCCTCTCCTCTCCTCTCCTCTCCTCTCCTCTCCTCTCCTCTCCTCTCCTCTCCTCTCCTCTCCTCTCCTCATCTGCTCACTTACCTTTCCTCCTCTCTTACTGCTCCTCCCCTCCCTTCCTTCTCCTTACCTCTTCTTTCCTCTTCTCCTCCTCAACCTGATATTAATGAATGGTCTTCTCTATGTGGGGCCTGGATATGTGAAGCCCAGAAAAGCATCACTTGAGTGATGATTCTGTCTGTGCCAGTATCCTGGCACACACACACACTCAGACACACAGACACACACACAAACACAAACACACACACATACACACACACATACACACACACACGAACGCCTGACCTGCTGTGAACACAGGGGCTTGCTGTATCAGATCAGGCCACTGTCACAGGGGCAATTAAACAGAGCATAGGCCATCCTCTCATACTGTCACTGCCTATTAGATAGAGACAGGACCTCCTCTCATACTCTTTCTGCCTCCCTGTTGCACGCCCGGTCCGGTCCGGACCCCGGCGCAATGATTCCCCCCTCAGTACTCCCGCGATGCACCAAGTCCTGTCTGGACCCTGGTGTGGGAGCCCTCGACCCTGGAGAGGGGCTGACGTCATGTCCCGACCCGGACCCCGGTGGAGCGGACTGCTCCGGCACTGGAGTGGAGTAGCTGACCGGATCTGGACTGGACACCGGTGGAGCGGACTGCTCCGATACTGGAGTGGAGTAGCTGACCGGTGGAGCGGACTGCTCTGGCATGGGGGTGGAGTAGATCTCCGGTACCAGACTGGGCACCGGTGGAGCGGACTGCTCCCTCACTGGAGCGGAGCAGATGAATGGAACTGGACTGGACACCGGTGGAGCGGACTGCCCCTGCACTGGAACGGGCAGACTTCCGGACCCTTCTCCATCCCCATCCCTGGGCACCGACACGCTAAGGAGCTCCTGCTCCAAAGCGGGGCCGAACGTCGTGCCCACCCTGGGCACCGACGCAGAGGTGGTTTCCAGCCCTGTGGTTGGGCTGGCTGTCGGCCCCAGACTGGGCACCGACACGCTATGGAGCTCCCAGTCCATAGTGTGGCTGAGCGTCATGTCCGTCCTGGACACCGACGCTGAGAAGGGCTCCAACCACAGAGCTGTGCTGGCCTCTGAAGACTCCAGGCTGTCGGCCGTCGTTGGAGGCTCCGGGCTGTAGACCGTAGCTGGAGGCTCCGGGCTGTCGGCCGTCGCTGGAGGCTCCGGGCTGTCGGCCGTCGCTGGAGGCTCCGGGCTGTCGACCGTCGCTGGAGGCTCCGGGCTGTCGACCGTCGCTGGAGGCTCCGGGCTGTCGACCGTCGCTGTAGGCTCCGTGCGTGGAGCAGGCACGGGCCGTACCGGACTGGGGGAACGCACCACTGGTCTGGTGCAAGGAGCAGGCACGGGCCGTACCAGGCTGGGGGAACGCACCACTGGTCTGGTGCGAGGAGCAGGCACGGGCCGTACCGGGCTGGGGGAACTCACCATTGGGCAGGTGGGAGGAGCTGGAACGGGCCGTACCTGGCTGGGGACACGCACCGTTGGACTGGTGCGTTGAGCTGGCACGGGTCACACCGGGCTGGGGACACGCACCATTGGGCTGGTGCGCGGAGCAGGCGCGGGCCGTACCGGGCTGTTGGTGAGCACTGATGGTGTGGTGCGCTCAGTCGGTCTCCTCCGTCTCCGACTCTGGACCGGCACTGGAGGCACCGGACTGGGAACTGGCGCTGGAGTACGACTGTTCCTGTCGTCCCTTCTCCACCGCCAATCCCCATCCTGTGAGGGTTCCTCCGGGAACCCCCACGAGTGAGGGAACAGAAGTACATCGTCGTCTTCCTCCGACTCCTCTGGGTACTCCTGCTCCCATGGCTGTAGGGGCTCCTCCTGGAACCCCCACGAGTGCAGTGGTCGGGGCTCTTCTCCCTCGATCCCTGACCACCCCCATAGCCCCCCCCCCCAAAATCAGTTTGGGGGGTTTTCTGGGCTCCAGGCTGGTCCTTTGCTTTTGCTCGTTGACGTTTCCCCCGTCTTCGGGCGGCCTCTGCTCCGGACATCAGCCCTCCTCCACCGCACGATAATGGGAGTATTCCTCCTCTGTAATTTTCCCCATACCGAGGAGGATATCTCCCAATGTCAAACTCCTTTGCATCGTAGCACTCGTGGAGTGTCATCCTTGTTTATTTAATGAGTTGTACTCACGAAGCATATAAATGAACAAGAGAGTCTAAACAAAACAAAACAAACTACAAACAAAACACAGTGACTTACTTGCTTGCTTGCTTTCTGTATCACAAAGCAGACAAGCAGGAACAATGATCCACACACAGGTGGATGAGTGTGGGGCCTAAATACTATCCCCAATCAGAGACAAACTCTAGACAGCTGTCTCTGATTGGGGATCATTAATTTCCCCAGTTAGGGTGTGAGGACTTGATTGTGTGCCTCTCACTCCCCCTGGTGGGAGTAAGAGGCCATCCACAACCAAGCCCTCACAATGAGAAACAAGATTCTCTGGTCTGATGAAACCAAGATTAAACACTTTGGCCTGAATGCCAAGCGTCACGTCCGGAGGAAACCTGGCACCATCCCTACGGTGAAGCATGGTGGTGGCAGCATCATGCTGTGGGGATGTTTTTCAGCGGCAGGGACTGGGAGACTAGTCAGGATTGATGAAAACCTGCTACACAGTGCTCAGGACCTCAGACTGGGGCGAAGGTGCACCTTCCAACATGACAATGACCCTAAGCACACAGCCAAGACAGTGGCTTCGGGACAAGTCTCTGAATGTCCTTGAGTGGCCCAGCCAGAGCCCGGACCTGAACCCGATCGCACATCATTGGAGAGACCTGAAAATAGCTGTGCAGCGAAGCTCCGCGTCCAACCTGACAGCGCTTGAGAGGATCTGCAGAGAAGAATGGGATAAACTCCCCAAATACAGTTGTGCCAAGGTTGTAGCGTCATACCCAAGAAGACTCAATGCTGTAATCGCTGCCAAGGGTGCTTCAACAAAGTACTGAGAAAAGGGTCTGAATACTTATGTAAATTTGATATTTCCAGTTTTTTTTATTATAAATTAGCAAAAATGTCTAAAACACAGTTGTTGCTTTGTCATTATGGGGTATTGTGTGTAGAATGATTAGGAAAAAAATCTATTTAATACATTTTAGAATAAGGCTGTAATGTAACAAAACAAAGAAGCATGTTATGGAACACTGGTCACTTTAATAATGTTTACAAAATGTTTTACAAATGTCATATGTATATACCGTATCCTACTGTATTCTAGTTAATGTCCCTCCGACATTGCTCGTCCTAATATTTATGTATATTTTAATTCCATTATTTTACTTTGAGATTTGTGTGTATTATTGTGAATTGTTAGATACTACTGCAATGTTGGAGCTAGGAACACAAGCATTTCACTACACCTGCAATAACATGTGCTAAATATGTGTATGTGACCAATACAATTTGATTTGATTTGATTTGAGAGACAGGCCATCCTCTCACACTGTCACTGTCTATTAGATAGAGACAGGCCATCCTCTCACACTGTCACTGTCTATTAGATAGAGACAGGCCTTCCTCTCACACTGTCACTGTCTATTAGATAGAGACAGGCCATCCTCTCACACTGTCACTGTCTATTAGATAGAGACAGGCCCTCCTCTCATACTGTCACTGTCTATTAGATAGAGACAGGCCTTCCTCTCACACTGTCACTGTCTATTAGATAGAGACAGGCCTTCCTCTCATACTGTCACTGTCTATTAGATAGAGACAGGCCATCCTCTCATACTGTCACTGTCTATTAGATAGAGACAGGCCTTCTTCTCACACTGTCACTGTCTATTAGATAGAGACAGGCCTTCTTCTCACACTGTCACTGTCTATTAGATAGAGACAGGCCTTCTTCTCACACTGTCACTGTCTATTAGATAGAGACAGGCCTTCTTCTCACACTGTCACTGTCTATTAGATAGAGACAGGCCTTCCTCTCATACTGTCACTGTCTATTAGATAGAGACAGGCAATCCTCTCATACTGTCACTGCCTATTATATAGAGACGGAGGAGTGGAGGAGAGGAGGAGAGGACAGAAGAGGAGGAGAGGAAAGAAGAGGGAGATACATAGACAGAGAGACAGAGAGACATAGAGACAGAGAGACAGAGATACATAGAGACAGAGATACATAGAGAGAGAGAGACATAGAGCAGGGACAGAGATACATAGAGACAGATATACATAGAGACAGAGAGACAAGAGACAGAGATACATAGAGACAGAGAGACAAGAGACAGATAGATATAGAGACAGAGATACATAGAGACAGAGATACATACAGTAGAGACAGAGATACATAGAGACAGAGATACATAGAGACAGAGATACATAGAGACAGAGAGACAATAGACAGATAGATATAGAGACAGAGATACATAGAGACAGAGATACATACAGTAGAGACACCACCCATGCTACAATAGTTGTATAAAACCCTGCGATCTCAAAGGTGACTGAAGAGAAACACACACACATAAACACAAACACACACACACACATACATACAGTATGTACTTTTTGGCAGGTACTGTACAGTATCCTTCAGTGATCCAGGGCAGGGCCAGGTTGAGTTGAGTTGACACCACAGAGTACAGCGAGGTGTTTATAGCTCTCAGGTTTATTATTAGACATGTTTATTTACCACTCTTAGCCATGGTCGACTGGCTCACAGGCCAACAGGACAGTTTACACCACTGGGGTCAACTAGTCTGTCTGGGAGTGTCCTAGGTAAGAGTTTTCTATACACACTCTTACAAAAAGGGTGCTATCTAGAACCTAAAATGGTTCTTCGGCTGTCTGCATATGATAACCCTTTGAAGAACCCTTCTTGGTTCCAGGTAGAACCCTTTTAGGTTCCATGTAGGACCCTTTCCACAGAGGATTCTACATGGAACCCAAAGAGGTTCTAAGTGGAACCAAAAAGGGTTCTCCCTGGAACCAACTTGGCATTGCGCATGGACAGTACATTTAAGGGACTTGACAAAATAACAAATATTTTCATAACTTTAACAGAATATTTCCTAAAAGCTCAAACATGGTTACATTTAATTACATTTTTGGTAATGTTCTAGGCAGTGGCGACCCGTCATTCAGGGCAGGTGGGTCAGAGCCAGGTTGAGGGGCAGAGCCAGACCTGTTTTGAGTCCCACCTGTTTAGCAAAATAAAATATATATTGTTTTTTGGGGTCTATTTTGCATGTTATTTTGGCATTAGTATGTGTCACATATCAGTTTGCAAACAATGTAAAATAAATAAATAATAATTGAGTTAATAAAGCCGCATACAAGGCAGCTGCAAAATGCAGGTGTTTCAGCCTTTCTGTGATGGTGGAAAATACAGAGCGTAGGAGTTGGTAATGTTCTCTGGTTGTGCCGTGATTGGCTCAGTGTTCTGTCAGTCATGGGGACACTATGTCGCCGTAAAATCTACAGGGAGAGCTCGAAAATTCAAGCCCCTTGGGTGCTGCCATAGACTTACATTAGAAGTGCCCATCCAAGAAGGCTCAAGGTCATTGGCCACAGATAAAATGAGGTCAAATCACGTTATATCTACAGTAGCTTTGATTGGACTGATCATGTCAACATCCACTTTCAAATTAGCTAGCAAGCAGTCATCATCATGAATCAAGTTGATAATCCACTGGCAAATCCTTTTCAATCTTTGTCATATGAAGAGAAATTATGAAGAGAAATTATTGATAAAATGTATCGTGCTCATCGGCCATTGGACATAAACATTACACAACAAGTTGTAAATTGCAAATTCAACAATGAGTGGTTTGGAACGAATCAGTGGCTAACTGCAAGCATTGCAAAGCAATCACTAGCCTGCTATTTAGTGGAGTGGGTGTGTGGTCCAAGTCTGGGTTTAAGGGTCTCTTTTCCAAGCTTAAAAGGATAAACATTCAACATTGACCATGCTATCAATCCAGCATGACTTCTGCCGCATTCAAAACAACTTTAAACTCGGAACTGGGAAATCTTAGACTTCAGTGAGTTCAAGACAAATGGGAATTCGCAAAAAAACGAGCTCCAACTGGGAAAATAAGTTTTGAACGGTCATCCAACTCGGAATTCCAAGTCGGGAACTCTGCCTCTTTCTAGAGCTCCGATCTGAAGATCACTGACGACATGATTCGACCTTGTTTTGTTCAGAGATCCCAGTTGTCTTGAAAGCACCATAAATCCAGAGAATGCCAGACTTTAATGACAAAGTTTGATTACAAAATTTGCACAAGGACCACCGCGCCATCTTCTTGTTCAAGTGAGCACAGCACAACAAGGTGAGTAAAACAATTTATTGTATGCTGCTGCATAAAGGATGTAATATGCCAGGGAGATATACTGTAGCTAAGAAAGTAATACTAAGTGTATGTTGTGTAGTAAGCTGTTAGTTGCCCATGTGCCTCACCCTAATAATTTGCTCCCTTTTCCCATCATAACTTTGCCTACTGTTCTGACTTGGTGATGGACATGTAGTCTATAGCATCTTTTAGAGAAATGCCATCATGTCTGCTTATATGCCCACTTTATTTATCCTATGGTTCTGAATTGGTGTACAGAGAGAATACTGTAAGAACCGCCCATGTTCTGAATTCTGTCGCTGTACATTTCAAAGTGCTGAACAAATAGTTATATTGACTACGTCCATCCTAGTTCGCTAATCAAAGTCTTTATCGAAATTACGGATTGCCTCTTATCTGCCAGTCGTTCCCTTTATTTCATAGATTTTACAACTCAATTGTCAGTAGAAACCACATTTGTTTAAGCAAGTCAGCCATATCAGCTATGTTTTTTTAAAAGGCAGTAAATGAGGCTGAATGAACTGTTTCGCTGCCAGACAAGGCTACTCTGATAGTCAGGTGTAGCGGTGGTAAGGTGTTGGGACTCTGCTGTTGGGACAGCTTTATATAGGCCCTAACAGTTTGTGTGCAATTAATGTATAGTTTAGTGTTGTGTTGTGTAGTGGCTTTGCTGCCATGCATCAACTTTTTTGTTAAGAAACAATGTTCTCCTGTGGGAATTTCAATACTTCAGCATAATGTTTCCACCAGGTTTCCTCACAGTTCTATTTAAAGTTATGTTCTCAGAACGTTCAGAGAGCGTTAAGAAACAACATTCTTCTGTGGGAATTTCAGTACTTCAGCATAACGTTTTCTGCAGGTTTCCTCATGGTTCTATTAAAGTCGTGTTCTCAGAACATTAAGAAAACATTCCATAAAAACCACAAGAAAACATTAGTAACGTTTTAAGAATGTTATTGAAAAACATATACATTACATTCTCAGTGTCAACAAAACTCTCTCTATCATCTATCTTGTTAAGTCTGTAATTGGTCACACCTGATCTTAATGAGTGCTTGTTTCCTTTGAAATGGGGTCTGGTTGAATAGACTCAAATGAACAGCTTTGTACCATCCTGGTGGCACAGAGGACTAATTCCATGGATAGATAACAGACGATTATAGATTCGAATCTCACTGATGCCATGCCATAATAAACAAATAAATGTGTTTGCATGATCAATGCTTAAGCAAATGAAATGTAATGTGTCCTATCCTATCTGTGCTTTATTTAACCTTTATTTAACCAGGCAAGTCAGTTAAGAACAAATTCTTATTTACAATGACGGCCTACCTACAGGGTCAACCCCTGGAGCAAATTAGGGTTAAGTGCCTTGCTCAAGGACACATGAACAGCTTTTTTCACCTTGTCGGCTCAGGTATTCAAACCAGCGACCTTTCAGTTACTGGCCCAATGCTCTAACTGCTAGGCTACCTGCCGCTCATCGGTGTGCATACGTATGTGAAAATTGTGCATTTCTAGGTTTTGCAGTAAAAACGATAGAGGAAGATGTTTCCCAATGAAACCATTGGTGTGCATCGTGTGATTTCAACCAATTATGAGTAGGCATTGATGAAGTAGCCATCAAAAAGTTATTCAAAAACCTCCCTGCAACCTAAAAATGTATGTTCCCAGAATAGGCAAAATTTTAACTTCCAATCTTAGAACCTTAAAAAAATGTTCAGATTTACCGGCCAGGAAACTTACAGTATGGCTTCGTTCCCAGAACCAATGGGAAACCAATAACGTACGATCCCACATCTTCAAAGGAACCAAACGTGCTAGCTGGGTGCTCTCTTTTCATTTAGAAAGTCCACAAAAAGTCCATCATTACTAACCCTACTCAGCTTCTCGTTTTTTTGCACCTTGCTTTTTGAATAATCTATAAAATTCTCAAAAGATATATATTTTTTAGGGCAATTCAGACATGACTCCCTGTCAAAATAAAGGTTAAAATAAAAAATACAAAAATATACCACTTCATTGAAATTACGTGCAAACAACGTTGATTCAACCAGTGTGTGCCCAGTGGGATGCAATGCTTCCGAGGACATCATTACCGGTAGTCCCACAAATTTTGGACAGCAACTCCAATGGCAGTGCCATGGACTCGCTGCCCTCCTGGATGGTGCCAGTTGTTGACAATAGCTAGTGTGTGTGTGTGTGTGTGTGTGTGGGTGCACACGCTCAGAAACGTTGGCACACACAAACACGCACACACACGTTTAGCCTATTAGCAAGTCCGTTACCTCATCACTTGGTCGACTCTAGTTGCATGGACAAGACAGTAGTCAGCATGGTAAATGGTCTGTTCCAGTCAGGCTGACGGCAGGCAGGCAGGCTGCAGGGTGAATTAGGCCCTTGTAGCTCTTGTGACGCAGGCAGCCACAAGGCTAACAACAAATGTTCCCACAACTTTAGAGAACATTCCCTTAAGTGTCTCAAAATTAACTAACGTTTTTCATAGAAATGTTCCCATGATGTGCAAGGAATGTTTCAAAGAGACCATTTCCTTAATGTCAAATAGAATTTACCCAGAACCAGTGGCGATTTTAGTGCTCACACTTTTTGGATGCCTGCCAGCAAAGCCACAACACAACACTAAACAATACATGAATTGCACTATAACGGTGACAAACTGTGCCCACAAACTGTTAGGGCCGACATAAAGCTGTCCCAACAGCAGAGTCCCAACAGCAGTCCCAACACCTTACCACTGCTACACCTGGCTATCATCGGAGCCTTGTCTGACAGAGAAACAGTTCATTCAGCCTCATTTACTGCCTGATGCGGCTGACTTTCTTAAACAGATGTGGATTCTACTGACAATTGAGATGTACAAACTATGGCATAAGGGGACGATGAGTGGATAAGAGGCAATCCGTAATTTCTATTAAGACATTAATGAGCGAGCTAGGATGGACGTAGTCAATATAACTATTTGTTGAGCACTTTTGAAATGTACAGCGGCAGAATTCAGAATATCGTCCGTTCTTACAGTATTCTCCCTGTACACCAAGTCAGAAACGTTGGATAAATAAAAGGGGCATATAAGCAGACAATTAAAGCTCTTACAATATTCTATGACGACATTTCTCTAAAACAAGCTACAGGCTAAATGTGCACCACCAAGTCAGAACAGTAGGCTCAGTTATGAGGGGAAAAGGGAGCAAATTTTTAGGGTGAGGCACATGGGCTACTAACAGCTTACTACACAACATACACTTAGTATTACTTTCTTTGCTACATTTTTTAACTCACCGTTGTGCTGTGCTCACTTGAACAGGAAGGTGGCACGGCGGTCATTCTTGTGGGAAAATGTTGTCATGAAATTTATGGTGCTTTGAAGACAACTGGGAACTCTGAAAAAAACAAGGTTGAATCATGAAGTCAGTGATCTTCAGGTCAAAGCTCTAGAAAGAGGCCAGAGTTCCCAACTTGGAATTCCTAGTTGGATGACCATTCAAAGTTTATTTTCCCAGTTGTTTTCTGAGTTGTCTTGAACATTTGTTGATATTCTTTGATAGTTAGTGAGTTATTAGCACAGTTATAGCTAATTTCTAGTCAACAATGGGGGAGTGGTCATTCCCAACAAGAGCACAAAATGTCTGCATTTCTAGCCATCTTCGAAAAGCAAGTCAGGCAAAGAGCTATGAGATGGTCTTGTATTTTGAGATGGTCTTGAATAAACTAAGTAGCCAATAGGCAGAGGGTAGCATAATTGGTCTGATTTTCTGTAATAATAAGTTATTTCTTGCATCAAACACAACATTTTCAGCCACCTCATTGTCTGAAGGACAAGTGGATAAACAGGTTAATGTCAAGCCCTGCATGTTTGTTAACAAAAGTCTCATGGGATGTAGGCATGGAACACCACACATTGGCTGTTGCTGTAGGCTGAATGATAGAACAGCTATTTCCATGTTAAAATGTTATGGGATGCGTTTTTTATGGTAGGCCACTCTGGTAGGCCTACATTATGATCAAATAGCCACCGTAGCCTACTTGGCCACTGTTAAAACTGTAACTTGGTGTTTACAGTAAACGCACACTGGAAGTTACCCAGAATTGTTGCGCTCAGCAGACCTGAAATTTGCTTAGTGCTGAATAAACATTTGAGGGAACATTGGCAACAACCATGTTCTGTTTATGTTTGGTGGGATGTTGATGGAATATTCTCCTAACCCTCAGAAAACTGGCTACTTGAATGTTCTTGCAATGTCCCATAAAAATAATTCTGCTTGACATTAAAGGAATTTTCTCCTAACTTTAACACCAAAACATGCTAAAAAGGTTCTCAGAAGGTTTCTGTACACTCAAACATTAGGGAACATTACGGGGTAACATTCCAAAATCTCTCTCTGTCCCTAGAATTGTTTTGTTCTGGCTGAGAACGGAATTTATAAATATAATTCTTAGAAATGTAACCATGTTTGAACTCTAAGGAAACGTTATGTTAAAGTAAACTCTCAGCGATCTAGCAGGTCAAAAGGTGTTCCCTGCTCCTTCTCCTCTTCTTCCAGGGTCTGATGCGTCTGGATAGGTATGAACCACATCTCCACCTAGCGGCCACTATATTTATTTCACCTATCACCTCTGTAAAGGAAACTGCAAAGTAACCGTAAAGTAACTTCTCTGAAATGAAACGAACCTTGTTCTCATCTGATGTGGCGTCTCTTTTTCGGCTGACGTTGAAATACGAGCTGTTTCAAGTTTCAACGACTAGAAAGATCCAAAGATCTCTTCCATTTAGACACGTGACTGCAGACGTCAGCCGGTCAGCGGGTTTCTATTGAGCACTTCCTTCGTCGGGTTTGTTAACAGTGTCAGTTTTCATGTGTTGTATCCACTGAACATGTAACGTATACCTTGTCTCACTAAACATTAGGACTATGGTAGGGGTTTGCGAGGAGTAAACTTGATAACATTTCCAACCATACTAGAGTGCTTTTTCAAACACCCTCAGTTCATGTTCAGTTCTGATGGTTTTTAATGGGGTGTGTACTTATCGATCAATTCAAACAGTTCACAAGTTGTTCATCCCGTGTTTGAAGTTACATCTCTGTCTGTCCTTTTTCTCTGCTCTCTTTTTCTGGAGTGACACCAGACGTCAGTGTGGACGCATGTTATAATGTACAACGACCACCAGATGGCGAAATCTCACCAGTGACCAGTGCTATCCAACCCTTTTCCAGTAGAACTTCTGTGCATTCTAAATGGCACCCAATTCCCTATAGTGCGCCACTTTTGACCAGATGACCAGAGCTCTATGGGCCCTGGTCAAAAGTAGTACACTATATAGGGACTAGGGTGTCATTTGGGACGGATACACAGGGTTGGCTCCTCCCAGAGAGCTACTGGGTGTGTTAGGGTAGGGTTGGCCTCCTCCTAGAGAGCTACTGGGTGTGTTAGGGTAGGGTTGGCCTCCTCCCAGAGAGCTACTGGGTGTGTTAGGGTAGGGTTGGCCTCCTCCTAGAGAGATACTGGGTGTGTTAGGGTAGGGTTGGCCTCCTCCTAGAGAGCTACTGGGTGTGTTAGGGTAGGGTTGGCCTCCTCCCAGAGAGCTACTGGGTGTGTTAGGGTAGGGTTGGCCTCCTCCTAGAGAGATACTGGGTGTGTTAGGGTAGGATTGGCCTCCTCCCAGAGAGCTACTGGGTGTGTTAGGGTAGGGTAGCAGCGAAAGCCTGCATACCACATATCAGCTGTCACAGTGGAGAGATGAGTAGTGGCAGGGATAGTCTTACTGCCAGGGGACAGGGACAGTGTATCTGCCAGGGGACAGGGATAGTCTAACTGCCAGGGCACTGGGATAGTCTAACTGCCAGGGGACAGGGACAGTGTAACTGACAGGGATGACCGGGGACAGGGATGACAGGTGATAGGGACAGTGTAACTGTCAGGGGACACGGATGACGAGGACAGGAACAGTGTAACTGACAGGGGACAGGGATGACAGGGGACAGGGACAGTGTAACTGTCAGGGGACAGGGATGACAGCATACAGGGACATTGTAACTGACAGGGATGACAGGTGATAGGGATGACAGGTGATAGGGACAGTGTAACTGACAGGGATGACAGGTGATAGGGACAGTGTAACTGACAGGGATGACAGGTGATAGGGACAGTGTAACTGACGGGGATGACAGATGATAGGGACAGTGTAACTGTCAGGGGACAGACATTTTTGTATATTATATTTACTTAGAATTGTTTAGCAAAAACAATTCAACCACATGGATCATCATGTGAAATGTCTACAGACTTTGTTGGAACAACACCAAGGAAACTGTACCAGTCTACACAAAGCAAGGCTCTGGTCGGCATGGTAACTGAAACCCTATAGGATCAGTAGCAGAGCCATGCCTACTAGATAATCCAGATAGCATCAGCCCATGTTACAGACACACGCGCGCATGTACGCACGCACTGACACACACACACACACACACACACACTCACCCATGTTCCTAAAGTGGGGTGGAACTGGAGTCAACCCTGCCCCTGTCCTAGTCCCTGTTAACTAATTCATTCATTAAACCAGTGAATGACTGAGCTGACTACCACTGCTGGCTTGCCTCTGAAGCTAAGCAGGGTTGGTCCTGGTCGGTCCCTGGATACTAGCAGGGTTGGTCCTGGTCGGTCCCTGGATACTAGCAGGGTTGGTCCTGGTCGGTCCCTGGATACTAGCAGGGTTGGTCCTGGTCGGTCCCTGGATGGGAGCAGGGTTTGTCCTGGACGGTCCCTGGATGGGAACAGGGTTGGTCCTGGTCGGTCCCTGGATGGGAGCAGGGTTTGTCCTGGCGGTCCCTGGATGGGAACAGGGTTTGTCCTGGTCGGTCCCTGGATGGGAGCAGGGTTGGTCCTGGTCGGTCCCTGGATGGGAGCAGGGATTGTCCTGGACGGTCCCTTGATGGGAACAGGGTTGGTCCTGGTCGGTCCCTGGATGGGAGCAGGGTTGGTGCTGGTCGGTCCCTGGATAGGAACAGGATTGGTTCTGGTCCTGATGGACGTGGTGTGGGAGGCCCAGTAGAAGGCACTCTTCCCTCTGGTCTAAGGAGGTCCCAGGGAAGTGAAGGGGACATTGCCCTGTGTAGGGTGCTGTCTTTCGGATGGGACATTAAACAGGTGTCCTGACTCTTTGTGGTCATTAAAATTCCCATGGCACTTATCATAAGAGTAGGGGGTGTTCACCCTAGTGTCATGGCTAAATTCACAACCTGGCCCCATTCCTTTATGGCCACCTAATCATCCCCCACATTCCTATTGACATATACTGTATCACTGCTCATCTTTCCAGCTGAAGTGTTCTGGAACAACAATGGTTGCAGTGCATCACCCAGGTGGGTGGTGGGTGAGATGAGTCTCCCCTTTACTATGTAAAGGGCTTTGAGTACCTAGAAAAGTGCTATATCAATCCAATGTATTATTATTCATGAATAATGAAAGGTGAATGAGGCCTGTCTGTAGGCCTCAGTTATGACTGTGTGTGAGTTTAAGGGTAAAAGCGGTCACTGTGCACTTTTACATGATGAGTAATTTTGCTTGATACCTGAAGACTTTAGCCTTAGTGGACTAACACAGTCTTGTGGCGGGCTGGGGCAGACATTGTCAGGTAAACACCCTATATAAAAAAACTTCTCACAAGAACAGGTACTAGGCGGAAGTGTAGAGGGCAGCACTGCAGAGAGAGAGGGAAAGAGAGAAAGAAAGAGAGGGAGATATATATAGAGATAGAGATGGAGATCTCTACGTAACAGTGAGGTTCAGATCTGATCAAGGCGAGATTAATCAAGCCGTAAAGCTCGATTACCAGCTGAAAATAGCAGCAGCTTATTTTAATGAGATTGCTATGCAGCAGTGTGCACTGTACAGCTTGGAGACACGCACACACAATCTCTCTCTGATGCTTTTTGATTAATCTTAAAGGGATAAATAACTGATTCAATCATTCGATTATCACATCTTGACCAAAAAAGTATGTTCCAGAGTCAAGACTTATCAAAGAAGATCCCCAGCTAGCACATAACGTTCTGAGAACCATCTGTTTCTTAGAGCTTGGTGAGAGCGTGGTTGTTCTATGGTTATTTTGCATACAACCTTCCCACAACTTTCTGGGAATGGTGCAGTATAGTTGCTTGGCTTTGAAACATTCTCAGCACATTTAACTTAACAAAATAACGTTATTGTCATGGTATTTCATTACTTTAACAAAATGTTTCCTAAAAGTTCAAACATGGTTATATTTCATTTCAATTTTGGTAATGTTCTAGGAACATTCTCAGACTGGTTTGACATAGGGAATGTTCTCACGATGTTCTGAGAATGTTAAGAAATAATCTTCTTCGTTGTGAATTTCAGTACTTCCGCATAATGTTTCCTACAGGTTTCCTCGTTGTTCTATTTAAAGTCATGTTCTCAACATCACACAGAAGCCTTGACTGACTAGATTTTTTTAATGCAGGGAGTATTGGTTACAGCACCCGATGTCACAGGAAGGCCAAAAAGATCATCAAGGACATCAACCACCCAAGCCACTGCCTGTTCACCCTGCTGTCATCCAGAAGGCGAGGTCAGTACAGGTGCATCAAAGCTGGAACCTAGACTGAAAAACAGCTTCTATCTCAAGGCCATCAGACTTAAACAGCCTACTTAGATGTGTGTGTATTGGGTATATGTTGTGTAATTCGTTAGATATTACTTGTTATATATTACCGCACTGTCAGGGCTAGAAGCACAAACATTTCGCTACACCCACAATAACATCTGCTAAGGTGAATGCATCTGATTTGATTTTAATATTGAGTGTATAAAATACATCGAGTTTGAATTCTGTACATTATTCGCCTGCATGTGCAACTCCACCCATGAATTTCTCGACATCCTTATTTGGGCTGAGAACGTCTTGAACGCATGTGCCATTTCATTGAATAGGCGTGAGATGGGTGTGGTTTACCCACACATATCCAATTAAACGCCATGCATCTGTGGCAAGGGGCGAGGCCGCAGAGGGAAACCCTTGCAGTCTGTGGGTGGGAGTTGGAGGGGGCGGGGTTATGAGCCGGAAGTGTCTCCCGACTGGCCCAGCTGTCATCGACAAGTAGAGACCATTCGCACCGGCTGACTTGGAAATGCAGAAAATTGAAAAAGGCTGAAATATGACAACATCTATGAACCATAAGGACATGACGACAATTTAGAGGTACATGATGCACGATATAGAATCAGTTTCAGAAATGTCATGTCGTACTTGAGAATTGCACTCAGGTTTATACCCGTAGTTGGGAATTGCTAAAAAAAATTATGACGACAATGATTGGTGCTAAGCTATGACATTGAACACACAGGACACGAAACCGACGAGGTCGTTTAAAGATACACACACCATTTAATACCAATATCACCGTAGATCCAGCCCGTGTATCGCTGTCGGTGGAATTTTCGGATACATTTGTTTAATTTGTCATCGACATTGTTGCCCATCTTCGTCGATTGCTCGTTAGATCTGCTACAATGGATCTACTGTGGTAGCTTGTCGGCTATTACCCTAGCCGAGCGGCTTTTATACGGGGAACTGAACTAGGCTACCCTAGATTCAGCACAGACGAGACGTCACCAGCATTTTCTTCTTTAAATGGTCGCGACAGAGGAGGTCATTGCAGAAAAAAATCTAGATATTCGGTAGGTGTTGGTGTATTTACCTTAATTATATCGCTCGGGTATAGGCACACACTACACTGCAAATAGACCAACACTGTTAATCGCAATGTGTTTGGTTGACAGGGCACTTGGAGCCCAATGCAGCAGCTGTTAGTTTGCTAGCCACATAACGACCTTTGGGAAGAGAAACGTCAACTAGCAGCGTAGCCTGCCTGCCTGGCTGGTGCTATGTGCTTCTACCGCAACTTACCTACGCAGGTTCACTCGGGTGTTTTCTGTTGTGGCCTGCTACTGATATGCTAAATCTGTGTTATTTTATCATGTAGCCTTGGCCTACTGTGGCTGAGCGAGTCAATGATTTAATCTCATTGAGTTACATCACTAGTAGGCTGCAGTTGCAGCAAAGTCACTGCAGTTGGCAAGGCTGGTGTTTTGGAAGGCCTGTTGGATCAAATTGTGGAATGACAGTCTTTGTATTTATGTCTCTCCCCTCCCTTACCCATGTTCCTACCCTCCCTCGACCCCCCCCATCCCTCCTGCGACCCCCCCCCCCCTCCCTCGACCCTGTCCCCCCCCTCCCTCGACCCTGTCCCCCTCCCTCACCCCTGTCTCTTCACCCCTCACCCCCCCTCCCTTACCCCATCTCCCCTTTCTACTTCACCCTTCCTTCTTTCTCGCTCCTCTCCCCTCTCCTTCCCCATGTTATACAATAGGAAATAGGCCTAGAAGACACTGAGATAAGAAGAACCAAGTTGAGGAGGAAACATTGTCTTTACCCTGGGATTCATAAATGGACGACTACGGCTTTGGAGTCCTGGTGAAGAATAACGGCAGTGGCAACAAATCTGCTTTCCCCGTGAGAATCCCCCCTCACCTCCAACCCCAGCTCTCCCACCTCAACCACCCCGCCAACCCCCCCAGCCCCCCCTCATTCGTCAACAGCACCTCGGCCACCAATGGAGGAGGTAGCGCCTGGCTGTTCCCCTCCGTAGCACCGCACAGTAACATGCAGGAACAGATCCTTGACTCCGACAAGGCCAAAGCCCTGGACCTCCAGGACATGCAGGAGAAGGCCCAGCCGCAGGCCCTCTCACCTGGGCAGCAAGAGGCTGGAGGTGGCCTAGGAGAGCTGGATGGATCCCTACCTGAGGACGGCTCCATGGAGAAGGGCTCGTTGGAGACCAGTGGTGGGAAGGAGAAGCTTAGGGGTGGGATGGACTCTCCTCCAGTGCTGGGGGGGTTTGACTACCAGGACAGCCTGGGGATGGGGACGTCTGGAGCCCAGTCCACCACCTCCTCCTCCTTCAACAACTGGTCCCCGACCATACCTTCCAACCCCTCCCCTGTTATAGGCGAGGATGTCGGGGGTGGGTTCTTCGGCCCGGCCGGTTCCAACGCTAACGGACCCCCAATGCTGTTCCAGAACTTCTCCCACCACGCTGGGCCCGGCTTCGGAGGGGCGGGGGGCAGCTTCTCCCCCCAGATCGGCCCGGTCTCCCAGCACCATCCTCCTCCCCACCACTACCACCCCCACCCCCAAAACCAGGGGGTCCCCCCTCAGCACCGTCGCTCCCCAGCCTCCGTCCACCCTCCCCAGCCCTCTTTCCCTCCTCACCCCCACCGCTCTGGAGCTTTCACCCACCTGGCCCCGGCCCAGTCCAAGGCCCCCTCCCCTTGGGGCAGCTACCAGAGCCCCCCCCCCCCCCACCTCCACCTCCTGGAGCCCCGGGGGAGGTGGGTACAGTGGCTGGGGAGGGTCACAGGGGGTTCGGGAGTACCGCAGGGGCCTCAATGGAGGGGTGACGGCCCTCAACTCCATTTCACCACTGAAGAAGTCTTTCCCCAACAACCAGGTATTGTTCTAGCTAGATATAATGCAGACTCCCATCTAACAACCTGGTACTGTTCTAGTGAGATATACTGAACAGTCCCATCTAACAACCTGGTAGTGTTAGATGTATATGGTACTCATACCTTCTAAGACCGGATGTCCCAATGGCCTCAGACTGATGAGTAGCTTCACCATAGTCATATAACGGCTTACATTTAACTAGTCAATGATTTTCTTTCATTTCAATATTTTGCCAAACTCAAATTGTGCTTGATTTAGTTGGTTATGATATAATTTATTCACCACTACAGGCTGTAATCCAGCTATGCTGTTGTCTATTGAGCCATACTATAAACTGTCTGTCATGCACTTCAATGGTACTATACCACATGTACTACATGGTACAATCCTATATAATATTGTTGTATCTTCCAGGTTCCCTCTCAGAAGTATCCTCGTAATAACTCTGGGTTCAACCACAAGGCCTGGATGGAAGACAGCATGAGTCGCACTGACAACTTCCCTTTCCAGGTGAGTGAAGCGATTAGCATACTGTAGAGGGAAAATGTATTTATCCACCCTTATAGGACAATGAAAGTGGACTTGAAACACGCTTCTATATTGTTAAAACCAAAACGTGTAGCCTTGTAAATGCATTTCTTTATACAATTATCAGAGCCAAATGATATGTTCTGATATGCGCAATACAGTACACAGTTCACAAAGTAAATGATAAGAGCAAATATGATTCTAGTAAGTGGAGCATCTGATAACGTCAATCAGGCCAACTAAATGATGAAACTCACATGTACGGTAAGTAACTATGTATTATTGGATATGTGGTCTTATAGATCTGTGGGTGTGGTGGTAAGCGTATGCCATGCCGAGGCCTAATCCGGTAATCAGTGTTCATCCAAAATAGCACCATATTCTCTCTCTAGTGCACTACTTTTAACCAGAGCACTATATAGGGATTTGGGTGCCATTTCGGACGGAAACCCCAGCCTTCTTCTGTCGTTGTTATAGATGCAGTGCGTTAAAGATGCCACAACGCCTGTGACAAATGTTGACATACTGTCATCTCACTTCTGCAGGCTTTGGCCCTGTTTGAAGACATAAAGAAGGCATGCATCCTTTCTTCTTGAGTTAATCGCAGATCTGACATGACCTGGATTGGCTAAAGCAGTAGGGTGTAAATCTAGCTTTCCAGTCACACACAGATCCATGATTACTTCAAGGAAGGGTTTATTTGAAAAGCGTTCAGTGTCTACAGAGACGGGGGGCATGTGAGTCAAAAGCTGTAGATGGCCTACATCTGGAGATGTCTTTGTAGAATCAGATAAATAGATTTTGGTGGTATTTTATTCGATAAGCGTCACCACAGATCGTCTCCATGGATGTAATTGTTGAGAGGGTCTAAAGTACCAGGACAACACAGTTGTCATCTATTAACAGAGCAAAACTCTGTCAAGGCTCTAGATTTGAACCTTCCACCTCTGGGTTCTAGAGTCAGAATGGTTCTGTGTTCCTGTTCTTAGATAGAACACCGCAGGCTAATCATTGTGTTCCATGTCTGTCTGTGTGTCTCTCAGCAGGAGAGAACCCGTTCCTTTGATGACTTCAGCATGCACTCTCTGGAGAATAGTCTGATTGACATTATGAGGGCTGAACAGGATTCCTTGAAAGGTGGGTTTATCTGTTTCACACAGTATGAAAAAACACCCTGGGCCTGTAGTCACAACGCGTCTCAGAATAAGAGTGATGAATCCATTTTTTTTTATTTTCGAAAATAATTTTGATTATATGGACATGGAGGACCTGATCAGATGCTTTATGAATATAGGCCCTGGTATTCTCTAATACCCCACAAAACAATGAGAAAATATTAGCTGAACATTACAGTAATGCCATATTTTCTATGCAGAGATAGAAAATTGTCACATAATTAGCTCAAATCGGTGCACCTACACTAGTACCAACAGAAGTGTGGTTGTACTCAATACTCGTAAGAGATGATACTCTTTGATGTCAGTCTTTTGAACTACGTATTCTGCTGAATTCCCTAGCTGTGGTAGTGCAGTGCAGTGCAGAGTAGAGGAGAAACAGCCATACTAAAGACTGAGTCCTGTGAGTGGTGGGAGTACTGAGCAATACTCTTCTGTCTTAACCTGCCCAATAACACACAAACACCTACCTGTTAAAGTACTGCTATGCTGGCACCTTGATTTATGCTCCACTCTCCATTCTCTCCACCAACATTAAACATTTGGTTTACGTTTTGTTGCATACCATGTCTGAAGACATGTTTTATAGCCAAGACCCAGACTGCTCTTCAGAAGGAGTTTGTCACTATGTTAATGTAGGCCAGTCAATCCACCACTTATTTCCCCTCTCTGATCATATCTTGCTATTGGTTGGCAGTTAAGTCAGAGTTCTCTGGATGCTTTGATGGCGCTTCTGCTCATCTCAATTCTCATTCTCCTCAGTACATCACAGAACAGCTACAGATGGTGGATATGGAGTTAGAATGTTACAATATGGTGGATATATGGAGTTAGAATGTTACAATATGGAGTTAGAATGTTACAATATGGTGCATATATGGAGTTAGAATGTTGGAATATGCATATTATTTTGGCTTCTAACTGACTTCTGTCTCTTCCTCTCCAGGTCGCTATGGTTTCTCTCACCAGGGTGGAGACGGGTCTTTGCCCATAAATGGTATGGAAATGTTATATATTGCCTCAATACTATAAAGTTTAGAACTTTTTTCAGCCATTCACAATACAGGTAGTTAATTGTGGTGTACATTATGTTGTAACCCTGTGCTGTTAAGTTGTTCATGGGGTGTACATTATGGTGTTTGAAGGTTGTTTTCTCTTGGTTTACATGCAGCTAGGAGCTATGGCAGACGACGAGGTAAAGACAAACCCAAAATGTCGTCATGTTTTAGCCTACATCATGCCAATATTTGCAAAGCGGCCATTACACAGTACATGCTGTCTGTCTGGTTTGGCTTCACTGTGTCTGAAATGGCACCCAGGGGGATAGGCTGCCATTTCACCCAGGGGGATAGGCTGCCATTTCACCCAGGGGGATAGGCTGCCATTTCACCCAGGGGGATAGGCTGCCATTTCACCCAGGGGGATAGGCTGCCATTTCACCCAGGGGGATAGGCTGCCATTTCAGACGCAACATGTCTGTGTTTGCCTCTTTAAGTGCTGACTGTTCACTAGGCCCCAACTGATCCTGCCGAGGAAGACTTCTTAAGTCCCCAGGGAGGATTTGAAACAAAACATCAAAATGTATTAATTCCATCCAAATACTATAAAGCATTTGATAAGACGTTCCTTGTAGATTGTGTGGCCTACTGCTCAGTGTTGCTTTATATACGTGACCTGATAAAGTGTTGAAGATTGCAATCATGCTGACTGACCGTCTCACAAGATTTCTATATTAATAACGTTCAACACTTGTGTTTGTTGTGAGATCTGATCATCTGTGCAGCGCGACAGCAAAAAATATGAGCTGACATTTGTTGGGTGCCTGTGTTCTGCTAGGCTTTTATGACCTGGCTGTGGTGGCTTGTCACTAGACTTTAGCAAAGCATCAAATGTTGCAAGCATTTGAGGAAATCTTCATTGGTTTCATGATCATGGTTCTCTTGTCTTAATCACAATAAAAAAAGTAGCTTTTTTTTTTGTTATTTTGATTCCAGTCAATGTACCACAATTTTATTGTAAGTGTATTTATTTGTGTACAATCTTACCCTTTTTCTACTACGGACTCAAACAGAGCTGAGCCAAGCTGTGCTGAGCTGGCCTGGTTAAAAACAAGCTGTACTGAGCTGGCCTGGTTAAAGATCCACAAAAATTGTTGGAAAGGACAATGTGAAAATGAAATATCGGAGCCAGCACAGTATGGTTTGAAAATAAATATTATAGCACAAATCAGTGCTAAGTGGCATAAAAACGTACAGGCACTCACGTGGGTTTGACAGTTAAAAAGCCATTAACGTATGGGACATTAAAATACATCAATGCATATCGGCTTAAGTCTTCATCAGGGTGTCTGGATTAGTACGGTTTGGGTTGGCAAGAAATAAGTATCTCATCTCTACCGATCTCTCTCTCTCTCTCTCTGCTCTCCAGGTCACTCTAACTTGTTCCCCATGGAGGACGAGCGGTCCTTCGGCGAGGACGAGTCAGGTGACCAGGCTCTTCCTGGTTTAGGCTCCGCCCACTTCCAGCACCTAAACGGAGAGCGAGTGGAGAGATACTCACGCAAGGTGTTTGTTGGAGGACTGCCCCCCGATATAGACGAAGGTATTGATCAATGAACAGAATAATACACCTTCTACAATGTTGTTCTCGGGTTTGAGAGGTGTCTGTGTTTTTTATGGTAATGGCCGCTGTGTGCTACAACTGCAGGCCCCTGAGGAGACCGTGTAGCTGACTAGCTTTGACTCTTTCATTCTTAGATGAGATCACTGCCAGTTTCCGCCGGTTCGGTCACCTGTTTGTCGATTGGCCCCACAAGGCTGAGAGCAAGTCCTATTTCCCACCAAAAGGTGAGTCTGATATGGTCACATTGGCCAGGAAATACTCGGGGCATAAAGGGAGTACTCAGGACCCTAGTTATGAAGGCAGTACTCGGGACCCTAGGTATGAAGGGAGTACTCGGGCTTCTAGGTATGAAGGGAGTACTCGGGCCCATAGGTATGAAGGGAGTACTCGGGCCCCTAGGCATGAAGGGAGTACTCGGGCCCCTAGGTATGAAGGGAGTACTCGGGGGGGGCCCTAGGTATGAAGGGAGTACTCGGGGGGGCCCTAGGTATGAAGGGAGTACTCAGGGGGGCCCTAGGTATGAAGGGAGTACTCGGGGCTCTAGGTATGAAGGGAGTACTCTGGGGCTCTAGGTATGAAGGGAGTACTCTGGGCTCTAGGTATGAAGGGAGTACTCTGGGCCCTAGGTATGAAGGGAGTACTCTGGGCCCTAGGTATGAAGGGAGTACTCTGGGCCCTAGGTATGAAGGGAGTACTCTGGGCCCTAGGTATGAAGGGAGTACTCTGGGCCCTAGGTATGAAGGGAGTACTCTGGGCCCTAGGTATGAAGGGAGTACTCTGGGCCCTAGGTATGAAGGGAGTACTCTGGGCCCTAGGTATGAAGGGAGTACTCTGGGCCCTAGGTATGAAGGGAGTACTCTGGGCCCTAGGTATGAAGGGAGTACTCTGGGCCCTAGGTATGAAGGGAGTACTCTGGGCCCTAGGTATGAAGGGAGTACTCTGGGCCCTAGGTATGAAGGGAGTACTCTGGGCCCTAGGTATGAAGGGAGTACTCTGGGCCCTAGGTATGAAGGGAGTACTCTGGGCCCTAGGTATGAAGGGAGTACTCGAGGCTCTAGGTATGAAGGGAGTACTCGAGGCTCTAGGTATGAAGGGAGTACTCTGGGCCCTAGGTATGAAGGGAGATAGGTGAAGGTCATGAGAGCGTTTTCTTTCCCCTCTCTAGGTTATGCATTCTTACTGTTCCAAGACGAGAGTTCTGTCCAGGCTCTGATCGATGCCTGTATAGAGGAGGATGGCAAGCTCTACCTCTGTGTCTCCAGCCCCACCATCAAAGACAAGCCTGTGAGTGGAGCTTTACGTGTCTGTGTCTGTGTGAGACACAAGCCAGCCAGTCTGTCTGAGTCTTCCACACACCCAGGCAGTATTTAAAAATGTTTTGGACTGTAATTATAGTTCTGGGTGGGAGTTGTCTGTCCTTGTCAGTCTAGCGCTGCTGCTAAATAGTTGTGAGATCTCCCCAATCCACTCGCCTAGTTCAGCCCAATCCACTCGCCTAGTTCAGCCCAATCCACTCGCCTAGTTCAGCCCAATCCACTCGCCTAGTTCAGCCCAGTCCACTCGCGCCTAGTTCAGCCCAGTCCACTCGCGCCTAGTTCAGCCCAGTCCACTCGCGCCTAGTTCAGCCCAGTCCACTCGCGCCTAGTTCAGCCCAGTCCACTCGCGCCTAGTTCAGCCCAGTCCACTCGCGCCTAGTTCAGCCCAGTCCACTCGCGCCTAGTTCAGCCCAGTCCACTCGCGCCTAGTTCAGCCCAGTCCACTCGCGCCTAGTTCAGCCCAGTCCACTCGCGCCTAGTTCAGCCCAGTCCACTCGCGCCTAGTTCAGCCCAGTCCACTCGCGCCTAGTTCAGCCCAGTCCACTCGCGCCTAGTTCAGCCCAGTCCACTCGCGCCTAGTTCAGCCCAGTCCACTCGCGCCTAGTTCAGCCCAGTCCACTCGCGCCTAGTTCAGCCCAGTCCACTCGCGCCTAGTTCAGCCCAGTCCACTCGCGCCTAGTTCAGCCCAGTCCACTCGCGCCTAGTTCAGCCCAGTCCACTCGCGCCTAGTTCAGCCCAGTCCACTCGCGCCTAGTTCAGCCCAGTCCACTCGCGCCTAGTTCAGCCCAGTCCACTCGCGCCTAGTTCAGCCCAGTCCACTCGCGCCTAGTTCAGCCCAGTCCACTCGCGCCTAGTTCAGCCCAGTCCACTCGCGCCTAGTTCAGCCCAGCCCACTCGCGCCTAGTTCAGCCCAGCCCACTCGCGCCTAGTTCAGCCCAGCCCACTCGCGCCTAGTTCAGCCCAGCCCACTCGCGCCTAGTTCAGCCCAGCCCACTCGCGCCTAGTTCAGCCCAGTCCACTCACACCTACAGGGATGCAAACTAGTCACCTTTCAGTGACATTTACCGTTTTGAATCCTAAATAGGTGAGCGCGTTTGGAGCAATACTGGCTGTATCCAAGGCTCAGCCAATCGTTCACATAACAGAATGCAGAACGCGACTGAAGAGAGAAGTTACAACCAATTTGCTAGTTACAGCATACAGCTGTCTCTCTGGGAAGAGCTTGTGCTCTGGACAGCAGAGTAGAAAGATTGCCGGTTACAGCAGCGCGTCCCCTGAGCGATAACCAAAAGGTAGGTGAGAAGCCTGACCACGGAGACGGGGGTGAGAAGGCGATGAAGCATACTTAACGAGCTGTAACCGAAAAGTTAGGGAGAAAGTTTGGGAGAAAGTGTGGTGGAACAAGTATTCTTAGCATTGTTAAGTATCTTGCTAGCTGGATCGACTTCTCTGTTAGCTATCCAGAGAAATGTTGAGCAACATTAGCCAACTTCATTGAGTTTGTGGTGTGAAAATTAGCTAGCTAATAAAGTCATACAGCTAATGTTAGCTAGCAAACGTTACAACATCAGACGAGCTAACCTAACCAATTCGCTATAGTATTAACTGGTAACGTTACGACTCCTTGCCGTTTCTCATGTTATAACGCGCGTTAGTT
The DNA here is from genome assembly GCA_023634145.1 of Thymallus thymallus. Classification (NCBI taxonomy): domain Eukaryota; kingdom Metazoa; phylum Chordata; class Actinopteri; order Salmoniformes; family Salmonidae; genus Thymallus; species Thymallus thymallus. The sequence goes on along the minus strand of CM042385.1, from coordinate 7,070,804 downwards.
GCTTACTGGACCCTGGCAATCAGTGTGAAATGTTAACTAGCTAACAAACTAACTACTATCCGTAAACTAATGTTTTCCCTCTACAGTATGTGGTTCATTTTTATAATGAGAGAATTAGGTGAAATATGAGGCGTTGCTTGATAAACCAGTGGATTCAGGGGTCAAGTGTAGCTGGAGCTGGGCCTGGCTTAAGCTGGATGCCACTATAGAGGTGAAAGGAACACCACACACTTTCCCTATTTCTCACTTTTTCATTATAGTGGATAAAAAGGGTATGCCAGGTGTACTCTCTGCCTGAAAGAGATCAATTATGCCGACAAAGGGTATCATGCTCTGCTGGCACATTGTAGAACAGATGTCCACAGGCAGAAAGTGTACAGTGTAATAATGTGCAGTGTAGCGTAGCCCAAAGATATTGCTTTGTTGTTTTGAACTTGACAGTAGTGAGGGGATGATTACATTTTTTACTCAGTGAATGTTATTGTTTAGTTGTGAGTTTGGAACATATTAACCTTTTTATTTTACACAGAGACTGATCATTTAGATCATATGCTTTGTTGTTTAATTTGTTAAAACCTGTATTTCCCCCTAGAAGGGATTTTTTTGCATGCTTTGGTGTTTTTGGGCCCTCACCAGTTTGCATCCCTGCACGTAGTTCAGCCCACTCCACTCACAATTAGTTCAGCCCAGTCCACTCCACTCAACTACAGTAGTTCAGCCCAGTCCACTCCACTCAACTACAGTAGTTCAGCCCGGTCCACTCCACTCACCTACAGTAGTTCAGCCCGGTCCACTACACTCACCTACAGTAGTTCAGCCCGGTCCACTACACTCACCTACAGTAGTTCAGCCCGGTCCACTACACTCACCTACAGTAGTTCAGCCCGGTCCACTACACTCACCTACAGTAGTTCAGCCCGGTCCATGCCACTCACCTAGTTCAGCCCAGTCCACGCCACTCACCTAGTTCACGTTGTATGGACTTAGTATGGACATTGAAAGAGAGTTTTACAAACTTTATATGGAATTTGTTACAGCCTTTCCTAGATGTTATATGGGTGTTATCTGGACATTGTCTGGCCGTTCCCCTAGGTCCAGATCCGTCCCTGGAACCTGAACGACAGTGACTTTGTGATGGACGGCTCTCAGCCTCTGGACCCCAGGAAGACCATCTTCGTAGGGGGGGTGCCACGTCCTCTACGCGCAGGTACTGGACTGGGTTTCTGTGTGTGAGAGGAATGGGGTGGGGGGAGAGGAATGGGGAGAGCGGGAGGAATTGGGTGAGAGGGCAAGAGCTAAGGCTTTAGGCTTTAGTTCACTAGGCTAACACTGTCTGGGGTGACAGACCCAGTCAGCCACATCATAAGCCTATACGTAATGTCTTAATGTTCCAGTGGAGCTGGCCATGATAATGGATCGTCTGTACGGAGGCGTGTGTTACGCTGGCATCGACACAGACCCCGAGCTGAAGTACCCTAAAGGAGCGGGCCGTGTGGCATTCTCCAATCAGCAGAGCTACATCGCTGCTATCAGCGCTCGATTTGTTCAGCTGCAGCACGGCGAGATCGACAAACGGGTGAGTCAGTCTGATTTGTGGTAGTTTAGACGAGCCACATACGCCTTGCATGTTGTTCAGGAGAAGAACCCTAGAGACCTCACGCACACAATAGCTAAGCTATAAAATGGAGCTGGGTCTGAGCTTCTCTCCTCTAGTTTCTCTTTTGTCCCCTTCCATCTGGGTATATGTTTAATCTCCCCTTCCCTCCCCTTCTGTCCTCCCCCTCTCCCCCAGGTGGAAGTGAAGCCATACGTGCTGGATGACCAGCTGTGTGATGAGTGCCAGGGGACACGCTGCGGGGGGAAGTTCGCTCCCTTCTTCTGCGCTAACGTCACCTGTCTCCAGTACTACTGTGAGTACTGCTGGGCCGCCATCCACTCCCGGGCCGGACGAGAGTTCCACAAGCCACTGGTCAAGGAGGGGGGAGACCGGCCCCGCCACATATCCTTCAGGTGGAACTAGGGAGGGGGAGGGGCTATGTTCTACAAAATAAATGCACTTTTCTTTTTGCTGGTTCCTATTTAGTTTGGAAAAGAAAGAAAGCAATTTAAAAGCTTAATTTAATCTTTATTTTTTTAAATCTGACTTTCTTCTAAGACAAGTAACTGTTAAGAAGAAGAAAAACGAAGTGAAAGAAATCCCGTTTTGAATTTAAGTTAAGGTATGCATGAGTACTTGGATGCATTATTAGATATGAGAAGAAATGTTTCTTCAGACTTGACTGTACTTTCTTTTCTTACATTATCTGGCGAAGCTGCTTACATTTGTTGTCAAGACTAACATGTATATATTTTGAGCGAGTTATGTGCTGCACCTAAATCAGTATATTAACTAGAACAGTTGCGTTTTAGAAGGGTGCACTTATTTTGTTACTTTACACATGAAGGATTAGATTAATAATTGTATCGTTAACCAAAGGTTGAAAGCAACTGGTCAGGTTAAAGTTCAATAGTCAAAGAAAACCACTGCAGAAGGGCAGACAGACCGACAAATCACTTCATCATAAATAAACTGTTTCAGAGTACTCCCCTCAGTATCGGGGCCTGGCAGCGATTACTGGCATGTGTTTCTAGATCATGGTTTAAATTGAGTCTTTGTAGCCAAAATGGGCAAACCAAAGATTGGCCTAAAAACAAGTGATCAACGGCAGTTGATTATCTGATGGGTTTAAGGACTATAAGACTCAATTTTCAGGTTCAGGAGGTCAGGAAGGCTAGTGCTGTTTTAAGTTGTTGAATAGCGGCGAGGGGGAAGAAAGATACATCTTTGGAAAGACAGGTTTCAGCTGATAAAGACTACAGCCCTAGCTGTCAAGGCAGGGCTCAGGTATTGGCAGTCGTATTAGCTCACTTTATATTGTCAGGGATATTAGCACTGGACGCTAACATGCTAATGTTGTAGTACTAGTAGGAATGCACAGTACAGTGGTAGCTAGCTACAGTGTTCCCTGAGTGACTCATAGTATGCAGCCTGGTCCTGGACTGTATGTGCTTTAGCAACTCCTCTGGCTATCGTTGTCCAGCTCATTAACACAGAGAAGAGTTTGCTAAAGCACAGACAGACTGGACTACCATGCTAGTCTCATGGTGATCTGACACACACACTCTACCATGACTGGAGTGTAGAGGAAGTAGATCCGAGCTGTGGCGAATGGATACGCTATTAGATCTGAGCTGTGGCGAATGGATGAATACGTTAGTAGCTGGACACTCTTTGAAGAATTTGCTGTCACAGAGATAAATATATTATTTTATACATGGCCTGCTGATTTTTGTACAGTGTTTTATAGCTGATTATTTTGTCATGAACATATATACATTTATTATGCACTACTTTTCTAAGTATTTTTTTCAATAGTCATTTCAGGCACATTTTTCACAAGATGGATAACTCCTTTTGCAATACCTCATTTTTTTCACTTGGTGAAAGATAATTTTGTACCTTTGTTACTAAGAGATCTGCATTTATGGTAACTTCATTTAAAAAAGAAAAATGAATGATATTAATATAATTTTCAATTTAGCTTTTTATATATTTAAGTGCTGGTAAATGTTAAATTGTCTGGTGTGATTTGTGTAGAGAATTGATTGGCTAATCAACATGATTGATTAGCCAATCATGTACAGACTTCTCTTTCATAATAATAAACCATAAGTATGGGATCTTAAGGCATGACAAGACCTTTCTAAACTTATTTTGATAGTCTTGAAACATATATTCAGCTTGTGGGTAAGGAAAATCTTGGGGAAATGTTTTGGCTTTGGTGGATGAGTGTACCCTTATATCATCAGAGTAAATGATGACCGGTGTTCTAAAAAAACTATTTAGATTCTCATTCTGGAACTACCTGAAGGTTCCAGAATGTTCCAGTTATTCTAGGAATGCATGAAGTACTACAGAATAACAACATGACTATTGACTAGTGTTAATGCAGGAAACTATTGTAATGCACTGATCTCTCTTTTTATTTTTGTATGAGTTTTTAGTTCTCTTCTCTTTCAGATCCCTTATAATATCTATCATCTCTTTATCACCTAAAGTCTGCCTCCCTCACAGACAAACATACCTGCTGTACATGCAGTATACCACCGTGATAACACTTGTATGAGTTTAGCCATGTAGAGGACACTTCTTCCTAAAGAGACTTGATCACTCCACCCCTTTGATGTGGCATGCTTTGGGACATAGACTTGAATGTGATTAATGTTGCAAGTTAACTTTGAGCCATTATGTGCAATACTTCTTCTTTCCTAAAACAGTTTCTCTCTTTCTGCAATGTAAATCATTTAAACCCATATAAACCATGTAAACATTAAAACATGATTATTTTCTCACAGTCTACTATTGTTCATGTCTGCAAAGTAAAAAAAAAAACAACTAAAAAAAACATTTCTACTAATATATATATATAACTGAATTTATTTTTGAACATTAGTTTTGTGCTTATTCAATTATTTTGCTACTACCATGCTACTGTGATTGAGAAAACATTGTATATACTAAGTTGATAATGTATTTAGCATTTTGTTATATTTTCAATTGAAATGTAAAACTATCATTTGGATCAGATTTTTATATTTTTTGGGGTGATGTGTTGAACTTGTTATCTAGGTTTTCTGATTGATGTATTGTGCGCCACATTTTCAGAGGAATAATGTCTGTTAGTATTACTTGATTGCGAAAAATTTCAATAGTTTTTAATGGTATACTGGGAAGGTTGTATTTATTGATATACCTTTTTTTACTTGAGATATCATCTTGATTTTTATTATGTCATTTCACATTTATAAGTTCTGATTTTTATATATCCTCGTTATGTTATGTGGTAAAAGATGTCAGTTTTTATAGTTGGTTTGTAGAACTGAAGTAAAAATCAAGATCTGTCATATAATCATTTGCAGCCAACTATTTATAACTGTATGCATACAACATTTGAAGTATTTGTAATGTGAGATGTTGAAAGAATAAAACTCAGTTGTGAGGAGACCAGTTGTTGAAGTCAATTTCTTGAGGAAAGCAAGGCAAGTGTTTCTAGAATTGTACTGGAAAAGGCGCACAGGTTATTATTATTTTTTTGCATTTCATTTTGAACCCAGCTCCCAAATATGTATTACTACAAACTATTGATTCAAACACTCCAATTTCTCATTCTGTTGCTAAAAGTGGACAATTAACTCCCCTCATGAATTTAAAATCATTGGATTTGTATAAAAATTATACATTACACCAGTCCATTTTTTTTTTTTTTATCCATGATGGGGAGTAAGTGCACACTTCATGAAGATTGTTCCTCCTCACAACACCCCACCCTTTCGAAATGGTTTTGTTCCTCTTTTTAATTGTGCGAACTGTGTTGTGAACCATGTAAAATTAATTTGACTTGACTAGAAGGGTAGAGAATTGGACCACAACCGAGTGCAGCTGTGTGTGACAGACAGCGGCAGTGGTTACTGACACATCTGGCCTGCTGAACCAGGTCAGACAGAGCTATTTTGATTCAGGCAGATCCAATCCTCCAGCCCGGACCTTTTGGCTCCTGATATCAACAACGACAGGCACCTAGAAGATTGAAAAGTGTATTTGAAAGTGGTCTCAGCAGGCTACTGCAGTATGAAAGCAACGCCATCTTCTGGCAAAGATCAACCATGCAACATGGCTGGCAGAGGCAAATTGTACTGCTGTTTTGGTCAGTGAGTGACAACACTAATGTTCACCAAATAAGTGATTAGCGGCACAGTTGAGAATGAAATAATCGTGCATTCTCATTCTTGCATCTCTAACTGGATCTATAGATTAATGTTTACAGACTGGGCACGTGCAGCTATTCCTAACTGCTCGAGGCGAGGGACTCCGTTTACTAGCCAGCAGCATTTTTCTAGACTAACTTTAGCTAGCTAACGTTAGCTTCAAGATAATATTGTTGATAAACAGGCATAGAAATAAGATGCCAGGTGTTCAGTTCAAGGCTGTTTACGTGCCAAGTTTTGGATCTCAATCCTCACGATGTAGTCAAAAACACGGAGAGCAAACGAAAGAGTACTTGATCGAGCTGTCCAGCTCACAGAGAAAACAAGATGCGTTGTCCACGAAAAAGAAGATCAAATTAAGGAAGTGTAACAGCAAGCCTGCACTATCCAAGAAGAAACAACAGGACGAGAGAAGGTCGATGCCTCCACCACGACCCGTGATAGAGAGAACGGCAGCTGTCCCAAGTCAAGGTGTAGGAGAGAGATCTCAACAACAGAGACGGGGATGTCCTGGCCAAAGATGTACCTACACTAAAATAACGTATCCATAATATTGTCATAATAAGTAGTTAGCTATCAGCAGAATGTTGTAATGTGGTGATCTCGCTAGCACATCTAGCAGCTAGCTAACTCAACCCAGGCCCTAAACCATCCTTACTTCCTGGAAGTATTCACTGATTAGAATGACCAGACAAATGAATGCTATGTGGTTAGTTCAGTGCACCTGTCCAATTTTGGGGTGGCAGGTAGCCTATCGGGTAGAGCATTGGGCCAGTAACCGAAAGGTCGCTTGTTTGAATACCCGAGCCGACAAGGTGGAAAAACCTGTCAATGTGTCCTTGAGCAAGGCACTTAACAATAATTTGCTCCTGGGGCTGACCCTGTAGGTAGGCCGTCTTTGTAAATAATAATGTGTTCTTAACTGACTTGCCTAGTTAAATAATGGTTAAATAACAATGTCTAACCAGTACTACATTCAAGAAGGATGCGCTTTTAAATATTTGAAACGGGGCGCAGCCTCGTTCCTTCCTTTATCCTCCATGTCCAATAAAGGCACTCCTCAGAGCATGATGAGTGAAGACCTCTTCACCTTCTACCAGAGAGACAAGCACACATCAACCAACCAACCTGTAAGTCTGATGCTGTATCAGATTTATTTGTACGGTTTGTGTCAGCTGTTGAATTGGGTTGTACCTGTCACAGACCAACCGTCCTTGATATGGGTTTTGCCATAACTCTGTTGTTACTTCTCTCTCCCCAGCAGTGGGCAGCCAGACAGGCTGTGTTGAGGACCATCGGTAGGATGCTGCAGGAGAACAGGAGCATCAGAGAGAGACTGGTCTCCCTCAGCCAGAGCAGTCAGGTTATAAATTGAACTCAGACTGAAAACTAGATTACAATCTGGGATTGACACATAGATTACGGGACTTCTCTTTCCCTCTCAAACTCAGGAATATAATAGTTTTCTTTGTTTCCCTTAAATGTTATTATGCTTTTGTTTTGCCCAAGTTTATGGACTACCTGGAAAATGTGCTGATTTGAGATGGAATGGAGATTAAGTTATTTATGTTACCTGTAACTAAACCTGTACTGTACATTTCCAGCAATGTGTTCCTTTAGTTTTGATGGGGAACACACAGATTTGTACTGTTGTCATAGATTTTGACTGTTGTAATGAGGAAAGAAGAGTTCTCAATTAAAAAAACGTATTGAGGAGAAAGTGTTGTTAATTGACGTTATGTCTGGTGAGCTATAACCGGTCAGCCAACCCTCCTGGAGAGCTACTGCTGGGTATGAAGGCTGTTGCACCAGCCCTTCTTCATCATGGAGAACCTCTCCTATTTTTACACTAGAGGGCAGTGTCTCGTGTGTGTGTGTGTGTGTGTGTGTGTGTGTGTGTGTGTGTGTGTGTGTGTGTGTGTGTGTGTGTGTGTGTGTGTGTGTGTGTGTGTGTGTGTGTGTGTGTGTGTGTGAGTGTGTGAGTGTGTGTGTGTGTGTGTGTGTGTGTTAGACTCACAATATTGTACGCTCAGCCACCTAAAAGTTGAATATACAGGTCAGCTACAGCTCAACTAGGTTCTCAGTAGAGCCTGGAAGTGTCCCAAATTGCACCTAATTCCCTTTATAGGCACTACTTTTGAACAGAGCATGTGTTTCTGTTTCTTGCTCCTTTAGTAGCCGTATTTATTTGTGAATTAACAACCCACAGCCAACATGTGGTTCTGCTTATCCTAACAGTAAAATAATGGCAGGTGTAATATGCACTATTGATTATGTAAATTGTTGAGCAGTTTCATAATGTTTTGATTTCATTGTAAATAAGAATTTGTTCCTAACTGACTTGCCTAGTTAAATAAAAGTTAAATAAAAAAATAGTACAGTGTTGTGGATGAAGACATTCTCAGGAGGTGATTAGGGTATGAGGTCTAAACAGATCTTCTAATCAGGGCTGTGGTTTGAGACAGAGACTGGTGGTAGACCATGGCGGCTCTACCTCCCAACCACACAGCCCTGGCCTCAGCATTGGTCTTGTTGTTCACTGTGTTGTTGATGTGGAGAGGCCTCTTCTCTATCACGCTATACTCTATTGAACGTTTACTCTAATGCTGTGATTGTTGCTGACTCTTTTTCTAGCCTGCTCTCCTGAAGCTCCTAGTGTTGTTAATATGGGGAGGCCACTGGGTGGAGGTTTCTGGGGTCTTAGGCTAGTCCTGAGAATGGAGTGTGTTGTATTAAATAACCATTAGGCAGTCTGTTTGTGCTATCATGCCAACTCCTTGTTATGCCTAACAATAAGCAATAGAGTTGGCATCTGGGACCAGGCTAGGAGAGACCCACCCTGTTAGATTGCAGTGGCATGCTAAGCTGAAAGAGCTATCACTATTCTACCTGATCTCAACTACACTGAACAAAAAATATAAACGCAACATGTAAAGTGTTGGTTTCATGAGCTGAAATAAAATATCCTAGAATTTTTACATACGCACAAAAAGTTTTTTTCTCTCAAATTTTGTGCACAAATTTGTTTACATCCCTGTTAGTGAGCATTTCTTCTTTGCCAAGATAATCCATCAACCTGACAGGTGTGGCATATCAAGAAGCTGATTAAACAGCATGATCATTACACAGGTGCACCTTGTGCTGGGGACAATAAAAGGCCACTCTAAAATGTGCAGTTTTTAAACACAACACAATGCCACAGATGTTTTGACAGAGAGTGCAATTGGCATGCTGACTGCAGGAATGTCCACCAGAGCTGTTGCCAGAGAATTTAAGAATTTAAATTGACTAAATTCCTGTAACTCAGTAAAATCGTTGAAATTGTTGCATGTTGCGTTTATATTTTTGTTCAGTATATATTGATCATATTGGTTGTGTATGTCTCTGTGTGTGTGTCAGGGTCCCAGTCGCAAATCCTATGCTTAGAGCTATTACTCACTTGGGCGCATTGGGGATTGAGGATGGGTGGTATTCATCACATCCTAAAGCCACACACACGCACAGTCTGTGTAAGTGAGCCATGGTCCCAGCCCTGATTAGCCCCAGTGATGTTTACAGCAGGCCTCCTCTCTGAGTGTCTCTGGTGATTAACCCCAGTGATGTTTACAGCAGGCCTCCTCTCTGAGTGTCTCTGGTGATTAACCCCAGTGATGTTTACAGCAGGCCTCCTCTCTGAGTGTCTCTGGTGATTAGCCCCAGTGATGTTTACAGCAGGCCTCCTCTCTGAGTGTCTCTGGTGATTAGCCCCAGTGATGTTTACAGCAGGCCTCCTCTCTGAGTGTCTCTGGTGATTAACCCCAGTGATGTTTACAGCAGGCCTCCTCTCTGAGTGTCTATGGTGATTAAAAGTTATGAGAATGATTGTTGTCAACAATTTGATTTTCTTTCGTTGTTATTTTTGTTTCCAGTCTGACGCCAAGACTACGTCTTATTGAGATCGTGTTCTGTTGTCACGAGTGGGTGTAGAGAGAGACCAAGTACCAGCGCAGCGATAGTTCGCATAACTCAGATGTAACGAACTATACAAACAAAAAACAAGGATGCAATAACAAAAACGGAAACACACTTACTGTACTGTGACTGTAGCATTAATGACCCACACACAGGTGGATGTGTGGGGTGCCTAAATACAATCCCCAATCAGAGCTGTCTCTGATTGAGGATCTGTAGCCAGAACATGCAAGTACCCCGCCCCAACCCTTCTTTCACTACCCTTCTATTCAAAGATGAATATAGAACTTATCTTATGCTAATTTGACCTAATTCATTATGCTTGATACATTTTCAAGGGCCTTATTAAAATGAACTATTTTGAAAACATGTGCATTCCCAAAGGTGTGTGTTTACTTTCAAGTCTCCTCAGACACCTTAGAGATGGAGAGAAGGAGAAAGGTTGCATCCCAAATGGCCCATATTTCCTATATAGTGGACCCTATGGGCCCTGATCAAAAGTAGTGCAAGAAGACTCGTTAGGGCCAGGAGCAAACTGAGCTGTAATGCTATATTTAGAGAAACAGGAAAAACACAAACTGTCATTACCTTTGGTGGAGGTAATGCACACTGCATAGTGTCTGCGTCCCAAATGGCCCCCAATAAGGGAATGCATCCTATCTGTCATTACCTTTGGTGGAGAGCACACTGCATAGTGAATAGTGACACAACGCAGGCAAGTGGACCCAAATGCGGACACAGAGGCAGAGTAGATTCCAATAGAAGATATGATATTTAATGGGTAGACAATCTCGTAGGAGGACAAGCAAAGGTTGGCAACAGGAAAGCATGGCAGAGGTACAGTGGGGTAGGCAGGCTCGTTGGTCGGTGGACAGGCAGAAGGCGATAGTCGAGGCAGAAGGGCTGAGGTACAAAGGAGTAGGCAGGCTCGTGGTCGGGTAAAACAGGCATATATCGACACCGGGGAAAACAAAGACCTGAACGCGGGTAATGGGGAAAAACACTGGTAACATGGAACGCTGGAAACTACTGTACGGGACAAGACGATCTGTTAACTGACAGAACAGAGAACGGGTTAAATACACAGAGGACTAACGGTGAATAGGGAACACCTGGTGTGGGGTGGAGACAAGACCACAGGTGAAACATCTCAGGGTGTGACAGAATAGTATACATTCTCTGCAGATCTTCTCACACATATACTGTACACGTAGGGTACTTCTACCATACTGTATATGCTAATGACATGCTTCACTGGTTGAGCAAGGGGATGGAGGAGGTGTTGAGTTATTTTAGTCTGATGGACAATTACATCTTGTCAAGATGTTATGTCATGAGGTGTGTGTGTGTCTGCATGCTTTGTGTGGGTTGGTTTGACTTTGCTAGTATGACATTGAAGATAAATTACATTTTGGATGTTACTGTAGGCCATTTGACATTTAAACTGCCATCATTTGCAAAAAGATCAGACGCACTCAATAATTTAAAAACAGAGCTGTCCTCCTTTAAACGGTTGGTGTCTCAAGTGCCTTGTAATTAACATTGTTTTAAAATGTTGTGTAGTTAGAATTTGTAAAACATTTAATAAAAACCATAACACACAAATAGCTGTTTTCCTGAAATTGGTGGTTGGTCAGGTTTTAGTCTGTTTTTGTTGCTTGGTCAGGTTTTACTCTGTTTTTGTTGCTTGGTCAGGTTTTAATCTGTTTTTGGAGCTTGGTCAGGTTTTAGTTGTTGAATAAAAAGTTATTGACTGCCCTGTAAAGCTACAACACAGTAGGTCTGAGGGAGTTAGAAACACCAAGCCAACACAAGCATGCCGTTTACACTGGGCAACCATAATGTCCTGCATTGTCCAAACACAGCAATGGCTCTGACATGCTTACTGTTAATCCTATTTTTACATCCTTAATGAGAAATTAGATCTGATTTTGTTGACTGTGCTGAGCCATAGTTGTGGTTACAGCTGTTTTAGGCCTCCTGGGGTTATATTGATGAGTTGGAGCAATAAGCAAACAGTGGGAAAATATACCAGCACTGCAAATCTAAACCCACATCAATTCTCCCCTGGAAAGTGGTTACAACTGGGACATTTATTGTGATTAGGAACCGGTGATCACTGCAATTTGGTCATTTAGAAATGGCGGACCAGAGGAAAAGAGCATGGTTGCTCAGTGCACACACACGCAAACACACACACACACACACACACACACACACACACACACACACACACACACTCAACTGTAATGGGAGAGCATTTTATTCGGTGTGTTTATTCACTGTGGTCTAGAAAGTGAATTGTCTTTAGGGAGTGGTAATGTTATTTTATAACATTATCAAATGGCACCCTATTCACTACATAGTGCACTACTTTTGACCAGAGCCCTATGTAGAAATAGGGTGCCATTTGAGATGCAAGCCCTGTGTGCCCCAAATTAGCCAGAAAGCTATTTTTCCCAGTTCATTTCTACTTAGGAAAGGACTATTTTCACTGTTGTTTTTACGATTAAATCCTACATCCAAATTATACTTATAATTAAATCAAAATCTGGGTGAAGTTAACTCAAACTTTATTTTGACTTTCATCGTTTCAAAACCCTTTTCTGTGGACAGGTAGCGAATGAAACATTTGCCTTAGATTATATTATCCATTGAAGTCTGGAAGCGTGCCTTCCAGCCACAGTGAGAGACACAGTGTGGGTCAGTCTGTTTAGAAAAGGTTGTTCAGCTCAGTGATTTGCCTTTTTTAACCTGTCTCCAGACCTGTTATTACTAAGACGTCTCTGAACACCATGTACTTTCAGAAGAGGTTCTTCTAACTATTAACCCTCCTTAGGGTTGACAGCTATTATTGGGGGTTGTCTTGGTGACCAGTCTATAGAGGAGGACATCTGTCTTACAGTAGCTTCGGCCTGTAGCTAGATTCTGGTTTTCCTCAAGGATTCTAATCCATAGCTTAGACACCCCGGTAGTATTGTCAAATATTTGCCTACCAACAGTACTTAGCACCTCTGAACAGAGTTTCGGCAGTCAATAGCTTTTGTGTTCACACAGCAAAGACCTTGAAGTCGTCAGCCACTCAGCCATGTTAAAATACTCCAAACCAGAAGGTGGCAGTAGCGTTGCACTAACTCGGCAGCTAACACAGGCAGCTGCCGAGTCGGCACACAGCAGGTACCGCTTTTGTTCTACCTAGAGAAGGAACGGCCTCCCACTGTGAATCGGCAGTGAGATTCTGCTGTGTTTCATGCTTTTATATATATATATAATACTTTGATACAATTAATGCAACATAAAATGTAAAGACATTGTACCTTTTTCTGGTGTGTTTCATGCTCAAGGGACTTTGTCCTTGCTACTGACACCTCAGGCTAGTTTCTGGGGTGGATCAGACCAGGATTTTTAGTGAAGCAAGTACTGTTGTACAATAAATAGCATTCAATAAAATTCCCATTTTCTGTACAACAATATAGACCCTTCTCCTGGTTTCTAGAATAAGAGACTGTAGCCTATTGTGACCTCAGGCTAGTTTCTGGGGTGGATTAGACCAGGGTCTATGCTTTAGTACAGTAATTAGTATCAAATATTGTCAAGCAGAAAACGCCATTCAAATAGAATTGCGTTAAAGAGGAGACAGAGTGAAGCTGCTAGTTTACACCCCATAGCCATGCCTTCCCCCTGGTATCTAGGTCTAGGAAACCATTTATTTTGGTTTCCTAATGGCTAAAGATATACCAGTTTAACTCAGACAAGCGGAAAGGACAGATCTCTGTGTGTGTGTGTGTGTGTGTGTGTGTGTGTGTGTGTGTGTGTGTGTGTGTGTGTGTGTGTGTGTGTGTGTGTGTGTGTGTGTGTGTGTGTGTGTTTGGCTCGGGGGGGGGGTGTGTAGCAGTGCTAATTGTATAGTATCTAATCAAAGGGACTGAGGGTTGCTCAGGGCTCATGCTGGGCTCCTGACACGCTAACCTTTGGGTGGACAACCAGAGAGACCAGAGAGATGTGAACACATTCCCTGGCCGTCTGTCTATATAGAGAGGAGGGGAGGAGGGGACAGTGTCTATCCCCAGTCAGACAGACCCCTGCTGGGCTTGGCGTGGCCACTCTGCCCCCTTAACCAGGGATATGAACCAGAGGAGAGGACAGGGGAAAAGGAAGAGGGGAGGAGAGGAGATGATATCAACCTCACCCTCTTCTCTCTCCTTCACTGCATTTCCAACTAATTGCCTCTTCTCATTAAATGACTAGGATTATCCTGGAGGCGCTTCCTCTTATTAAATGACTAGGATTATCCTGGAGGCGCTTCCTCTTATTAAATGACTAGGATTATCCTGGAGGCGCTTCCTCTTATTATATAACTAGGATTATCCTGGAGGCGCTTCCTCTTATTAAATGACTAGGATTATCCTGGAGGCGCTTCCTCTTATTATATAACTAGGATTATCCTGGAGGCGCTTCCTCTTATTAAATGACTAGGATTATCCTGGAGGCGCTTCCTCTTATTAAATGACTAGGATTATCCTGGAGGCGCTTCCTCTTATTATATAACTAGGATTATCCTGGAGGCGCTTCCTCTTATTAAATGACTAGGATTATCCTGGAGGCGCTTCCTCTTAATAAATGACTAGGATTATCCTGGAGGCGCTTCCTCTTATTAAATTACTAGGATTATCCTGGAGGCGCTTCCTCTTATTAAATTACTAGGATTATGCTGGAGGCGCTTCCTCTTATTCCTCCTGACCCAGCTATACTATGACACACACACCTACACAAACACACACACCATAAACTTTGCTCACACACACACACACACACACACACAGATCACACAAACCGCGGGGATGAAAGAGAGGCCCTTAATTGATTTGCATGTGTTTACATGAGGCTGGGGCTGCATGGTGGTGGGGCTGTAAACACACTGATAGACAAACACAGCCATTATTTAAGTGCCTCCAGTGTGTCTGGGCTGTGCTCTGTAATCAGTTCAGGATTCGTGTGGTGGTGTCAACCCTGCATCATTAGGCCTTTATGAATCTGTGTCTGTGTGTCTGTGCGGCCAAGCATCTTTTCTAGATTTTCCGGATAATGCATATGTTTGAATAGCGTCCTTGATCTCTACAGGACAGAGACACTTTGTTATGGAAGAGAGATTATATTTGTTGTTGTTATTATTATTATTATTATCATTATTATTATTATTATTATTATTATTATTATTATTATTATCATCATTGTTATTAGCATTATTATTATTATCATTATTATTATTATTATTATCATCATCATTGTTATTATCATTATTATTATCGTTATTATTATTATCATTATTATTATCATCATTATTATCATTATTATTATCATCATTATTATTATTATCATCATCATTATCATCATTATTATCATCAGCATTATTATCATTATTATTATCATTATTATCATTATCATCATTATTATTATCATTATTATCATCATTATTATTATTATTATCATCATTATTATTATTATCATTATTATTATTATCATCATCATTATTATTATTTATATTATACTTCTGTACTGGTACATCTAATGTTTCTTCATACAGTCACACACACACTCCCTAACCTGACAGTGCTGCTCAGTCTGTGTGATGATAGACTGAGGCTAATGTGAGTGAGCACCACACACCTCAGGAAGGTAGTAATTTACCTTCATTACCTTAAATGAGCTGGATTCCACACACCTAATTACAAGGTGTTAATAACAACAATGTAATGACAGTTATTTACTAACCTGCCTGCCTCCAAACATCAGCCCTCTCCAAGTGCCTCGCTCTCACAGTGGAGAGAGTAAGCTGAAAGGAGGTTTGAAGTTGAAAACCAACTGACCTGTGTCTCAAATGGCACCCTATTCCTTATATAGTGCACTAATTTAGACCAAAGCCCTATCGGGCCCTGATGAAAAGTAGTGCACTGCATAGGGAATAGGGTGCCATTTGGGACCTTGGCTGACTGGCATAATTCTTTATTACCATTGTGATTGACTACCAAAGTGGTATTTGAGGTCATAGCGAGTTTCAACATGAGTAGAGAGACTTGTCAAGCTCCATGGAGCCAGAGCTGTTTCCTTTGACTGAGTGGAACATATTGGAGGGGTAACACAACAATTAAGTTGTCTCTCTTATCCGCTTCAATCTTCCTGCCACCAACCGACGCCCAGAGACAAGTTATGATGACACATAGGCCTACACACACACACACACACACACACACACACACACACACACACACACACACACACACACACACACACACACACACACACACACACACACACACACACACACACACACACACACACACACACACACACACACACACACACACACACACACCAAGCTAATAGCTGAGAGGGAGGTACAGTAGAAGAAAAGGGGCTTGGCCTCTAAAATATCACTAGAATCAGCCCCCTATCAGCAGCACTGGACTAGTGAGATAGCACTGGGCTGACCCTGGCAAAAACACTCCCATGATTGGGCGGAAGGTAGCCTAGCGGTTAGCGCGTTGGGCCAGTAACCGATACCTCCTTATGGTAGCTTCTTGTCATTGTTTCTGACCGTTCAGAATCATAACAACACAGGGCCTACAGCCCCATTGATGTGTGTGATTCATTTTTGTGATTTGTCAGCCTACTCTCTATGTAATGCACTGAAAGAGTATTTTCTTTTCACTTTAAGGCAATGGGCTATTTTTCATCATATTAGATTCGTGTCCTTAATTTGTTGAATGTAGCGTATTTTTATTTATATTAATTTTTTAATAGAAATTATATTATTTATTCTGGGAAATGGGGTTAGGCAGGCCTAATATACATATTTGGTGGAATTTCCTTCATTGAGGGAATGACACATCAATTGCAAACTAGTTCTCAGCTATTTTCCCTCCACCTCCTTCTCACGCAATTAGCGGTAAATTAGGCTATTGTTTGCCCGACCTCGTGTTTACCCGGAGTGGAGTGTCTCGATGGTCTCTTTAACCTCAAGTCCCCCCCCCCCCACAGGACCACACCCATATCCCCCAAACTCACAGGCCAATCCACAAGTCTCCTTCCGCCTCTATCGTTTTTTCAGGGTTTTAATTGGTTGAAAGTCCAAGTACTTTAAACAAGTGTTCACTTGACTTTAGACAGACTTCAGAAGTTGTTGTCGACTCCGCGGACAACAGTTGAGATACTCATATTATTATTCACTTTAAGACAAGTTGAATGTGTTCGTTAGCATCTTATTTTGGCATAATAAAAGGCATGGATTCTCCAGTAGATTCGAATGATGGCTTTTCAACCTATGAGGAAACTCCTCCTCCGAAGCAGCTCAAGGAGCGCAGAAGATCTGTATCACCTTTACCTTTCAGTGTGGAAGCGATCATGTTGAATAGAAGGACTCCTAGCGACGGAGGGAGACGCCGCAGCGGTACGATAATCTCTCCCCTGGGGAATTACACTATAGCGGTGTCCAGACAGGCGTCTAGTCCAGAAGACTTTATTCACAACTTTGACACGTCTTCTTTGCCAGTTAAATCAGAGACGTCGGAACCAGGAGACTGTGCGTCATGTATGTCTCCAGCGCTCAGTAAGTGCTCAACCTTATTGAATAGCCTATGGCCTGGTAAAGTTTTGTCCCATGGTGAACTATTAGGAAATATCCATTATATATGTTTTCTAATATATTTTAAAAGTTGTAGCCTATGTGGAAATAAGATAACTTTGAGATAGAATTGGAAAAGTCTTAGTGTGCAATAGTTTTCAATAGCATTGATATTGATCTGTAGATAGAATGCTATTGAAAACTATTGCACACTATCTACAGATGAAAACCAATGCTTTATAACCATTCAGTACACTGCATATAATCAGGGGAGAAGACTAAATTAATGTATTTGTGTATATACACTGAGTATACCAAACATTAGGACATTCCTAATATTGAGTTGTACCCCCTTTTGCAGTCAGAACAGCCTCAATTCGTTGAGGCATGGACTCTACAAGGTGTTGAAAGCGTTCCACAGGGATGCTGGCCCATGTTGACTCCAATGCTTCCCACAGTTGTGGCAAGTTGTCTGGATGTCCTTTGGGTGGTGGACAATTCTTGAGCGCACAGAAAACTGTTGAGCATGAAAAACCCAGCAACGTTGCAGTTCTTGACACAACCCAGTGCACCTGGCACCTACTACCATACCCCGTTCAAAGGCACTTAAATATTATGTCTTGCCCATTCACTTTCTGAATGGCCCACATGCATAATCCATGTCTCAAGGCTTAAAAATCCTTCATTAACATGTCTCCTCCCCTTCATCTACACCGATTGAAGTGGATTTAACAAGTGACATCAATAAGGAATCATAGCTTTCACCTGCATTCACCTGGTCAGTCTGTCATTGAAAGAGCAGATTCATGTTCTTAATGTATACTCAGTGTATTTTGATACGTTTAGGCTATTGGGTGTTAACAAATAACACAAAAAAACATTATGCCTTTACTGATACATCCCTCTTTCCCTCCCTCCATCTTTCCCTCCCTCCCTTCCTCCCTCCATCCCTCCAGACCAGGTCAGTCCCTCCTTGAGGAAACACAAGACCAACAGGAAGCCCCGGACCCCCTTCACCACCTCCCAGCTCCTGTCCCTGGAGAGGAAGTTCCATCATAAACAGTACCTGTCCATCGCTGAGCGGGCTGAGTTCTCCTCCTCCCTGTCCCTCTCAGAGACCCAGGTCAAGATCTGGTTCCAGAACCGACGGGCTAAAGCGAAGAGACTGCAGGAGGCAGAGGTGGAGAAACTCAAGATGGCCGCAGCAGGTGTTGAATCCAAGCTGGGGTTCTATCCCATGGGGTTTTCTTCGTTGCCGTTCCCCCTCTGTGTCAGTCTAGAAGGTCTGGGTGGGGGGGTCTCAGAGATGTACGGAGGGCAGGGGTACCCCTTCAGACGCACCCCTCTGTTAACAATGGCACCACATCTGGGGGTGTACACCTCACCTATGGGGCACGGACTGTTCCACCTGTCCTGAGACTGGTCGGAGGGTGTGTGTGTGTGTGTGTGCGATGAACCGCACAACAAGATATCAAATTGTACCCTAACTCTCAGGGATGCTTTGAATATAGTGTGCTGGTATATTCAACAGATGTGGAAGTGTGCATGGTTATACGCTACCTTGTGTTCCCTGGCGCATCAGGACAACCGAGTGGCACAGCGGTCTAAGGCACTGCATCTCAGTGCTAGAGGCGTCACTACAGAGCCTTGTTCGATCCCGGGCTGTATCACAACCGGCCATGATCGGGAGTCCCATGGGGCGGTACACAATTGGCCCAGCGTCGTACAGGTTAAGGCCGTCATTGTAAAAAATAATTTGTTAAGTGACTTGCCTAGTTAAATAAAGGTAAATAAATGTTGTTGTTTTTTTAAACACCCCATAGTTCCAACATTCATAGTACTAGCGCCATTGCAGGTTAACTGTTCATTTATTCTATAGCCCTGACATCCTGACCTATGCTGTATTTGCCAAAGCTAGTTGGATCGCTCCGTAGGATATTGATCTGGTTCTCCTGTGTGTCTGATCACTCCCTAAATACCAGATTAGCGCTATAATAACATGATTGATTTCTCGGTTTTTGCCCTTCCTGTCTTTGGGAATTAATTGACGGTTATAACTAGGCCAACCTTTTAAAGTATTTTCTTTACTTTCATATTTGTGATATACTTGCAGGAAATATAGAACAGCATATTTATTGAATAAATGTAATATATATTTTATGAAGTGTATCTACAAGTGTAAATAGTTTGTGGTCTGATGTTAAAAATAAATGTTATTTGCTGAGTTTTACCTTCAACATCTCTTCTTATAGTTACAGTTTGTATGTTACTCACGATTATGCTTCTACATCTGATAAATACAAAGAACAAATTGCTTAAATTAATATGCAAATGGATTGTTAAATCTTGTCACGTTCGGGTGTATAAATGGACCAAGGCGCAGCGCAGCGATATTTCGACATAATTTATTTAATAACGTAAAGAGACTGGATGTGAACTATACAAAAGAAACACGATATAACGCAAGTAAATAAACTTACATGAACGTTCATCAAGACAATGAACCACGCCTAAGGGGTGGCACAAACACATATAAGTAGGATCCCTAATTAGAGACAATGCATAGCAGCTGCCTCTAATTAGGGATCCCACACAGAAATATAACTTTTAGAACTGCCAGACTCTGACCATAGAATTATAGAGAAGCAAGGCTTCTCTATGGCCAGAGCCTGACAAATCTTGTATCGATCTGATTGTTTGATATTTAACTTTGTACCTGGAGCTTAAAAACATGTCTAGTATAGGCTAATTCACCTAATTTAGGGGGTGACAGTGGTAATAATTTTTAGAGTGAGTAAGATTCTATTGCTGTTTAAACCTGGTACATTCATCCTTTGCCCTGATCTTGTCAACATTCTGACTGTGCCCACATTTTCAGACGGGTTGAAAGACGCATTGTGATCTGATTCGGATCTTCCTGATCACCTCCGAAGGTAGTCAGGCACGTAAGTGTAGACAGATCTGGACAGTGAAACCATTTAAATGATAATTAACCCACTCTTTTAAAATCATTGACTGGTGGCATCAAAATAGGTTAACTAATAGCTAGATATATTGTTACTGTAATAATGTTTGGAAACTTTGAAGTTGGCCCTCCCTCTGAGGCTTTTCCTCAAGCTGGCGGTCTTAGAATAAATTAATAAACCAATGTCATTATACAAGGAACACATCATTTTTTTATTTTTTTTTATTTAACCAGGCAAGTCAGTTCAGAACAAATTCTTATTTACAATGACGGCCTACCTACAGGGTCAGCCCCTGGAGCAAATTAGGGTTAAGTGCCTTGCTCAAGGACACAGTTTTTTTTTTTTTTACCTTGTCGGCTCAGGTATTCGAACCAGCGACCTTTCAGTTACTGGCCCAACGCTCTAACTGCTAAGCTACCTGCCAACCCAAAACATTAGACCAGTCATCTATGGTATTTCTAACCCCTAATCCCTTTAACATCCTTAAACTGAAGAATGTGTAGCTAAATGCTTAGGGTCTTACTGAACCGCCCTGTGTTGTATTCGTTGCAAACCGTAGAGAAATGCTTTGCAACGGAAAACAAAAACAATCCTTTCTTATTGGAAAAGTTCAAGTAGTCCCTCCCTGTTTCAGTCTATACAATACCATTTGTTGCCTAGTGAATACGACCCGGGTTATTGCTAAAGCAGTATCAATGTCTTTGGACGCCTGGTGCCAGATCTGTATTTGCCTTAACTGCAGTCTGACTAGAGCAGTTGGTTAAAGTAAAAACAGATCTGGGGTCAGGTTGTGTGTTTGAGTCTGTGTGTGGGGTCAACTGGGTGGCAAGATAAAGTGGTGCTGTTATCCTGGGACTCGTATTTTCGCCGCCTAATTGACTTTAAACACAGAATTATATTCACAAGAAAATTGCACATGTTCTGCAAATAACACATCTCACATTGAGTTGATTGTTGGCATGTGTTCCATATCTGCTCGCAGCACAGAAACTCAGCTCTATGTATTGACTTTGACTGTATCCATCCACAAACTGTAGACCTTTGATTAACACTCTCACTCTCGCTCTCCCTGAACTCTGTAACTATGCTAAATGCCGAACTCTATTTCAACCAAGCCCATTCCTAATTGCGCTTATCCTCTGATTCTGAGTCCAATGCTGTGTGAAATGATGTGTGTGTTTAGTGATAAGGAGTTGAGGGATATTACATGAGTGGGTTGATTCTCCCTTCCTCACTTAGCAGTCTATTGGCACACACACACACACACACACACACGCACATACACACACACACACACACACACACACACACACACACACACACACACACACACACACACACACACACACACACACACACACACACGCACGCACGCACACACGCACATATACACACACACACACGCACATACACACACACACACGCACATACACACACACACACACACACACACACGCACGCACACACGCACATATACACACACACACACACACATGCACGCACACACGCACGCAAGCGCACACACGCACACACAGGCTGAGCTTTCTCCACTGTATGGTACACTGACTAAATTATATATATAGTGAAATTATGGTTAGTCTGAAAATTGTTGGCTGTATTCAACAAAAAAATGATAATGTAAGTGTGTGTCTACGTTTGGTGTCCTGCAGTTTTACCAACATCCACTTGATGTAGCAATTTACTATTTTTGTAGTCGGTTACAGCTTACAGCTTGCTGTACAAGCTCATCTCCCTTGTCAGTTATCTTTGAAATAGTATTTAAGACCGCATTTCAGAATGGGTGTCTGGTGGTGTGCTCGTGTGTGTGTGTGTGTGTCATCAGAAGGATGCCAGGGGCAATGGACCATGTGATTAAGCTCAGCGAGCTGACACAGCCTGCCATGTCCCACACACACACACACTGTTTCTGTCCTGTGTTCCCCCGACCCAGTAGGCCATGCCCAGACAGAAACTCCTATGCAGATGGGACCAACCAGCCTCTGGGTATAGAGGTATATACAGTACATAGGGTATAGAGTGCCCTTTGGGACACAACCTCTGCTCCTCTGCTTTCCAGTCGTGCTGGAGAACACAGACTTGGTTTTCTGTTACAAAATCCTGAAAATCCTCTGACTGACATCAAATCTGTTACAAAATCCTGAAATGGAGAGTAGGAGCAGAACACATGCATTACATACCAAAAATACATGCATACACACATCCAGTTAACGAGGTGCATACACACATCCAGTTAACGAGGTGCATACACACATCCAGTTAACGAGGTCCGTACACACATCCAGTTAACGAGGTGCGTACACACATCCATTTAACGAGGTGCGTACACACATCCATTTAACGAGGTGCATACACACATCCATTTAACGAGGTGCACACTGAACAGAGTAGGGCCAGAACACATACATGCAAAGTATAGAGCGTCACACAAAACCAACAAATGAACAGTTTACATGATGTGAAGACATAAACATCCAAAATGCTTAACTGTGACGCGGTGAGGTAGAACCCAGTGGTGAGGTAGAACTCAGTGGTGAGGTAGAACCCAGGAGCAGAGAAGAAAACCAGAGGAGGAACCAGTGGTTTAGGAAAAATGTAAAAACTAAATAAATAGTATGTGACTTCCTTTACTTCTTCAAGATTATGATATGATATGTTAATCTCCAACTCATTGTCATGGTTCCACCTGTCACCAGAGGGCAGCAGAGACCGCCTTAGATACTATAATGACACTCAGGTGTTTTCAGTTACTAATTATGATTTCCTGTGTTTTCTGTTATTCTTTGCAGAAGCTTGATTTGTTTGCTGTGTGCATTGTCTCCCGAGTGAGTTCGACTTTTCTTGTTTTTTTTCTTCCAGTTTGACTTCTTACCTTCTGTTGAACTTTTTCCAGTAAAAGAAGTCACAAACTTTATCATAATCCCAGTTTTATTTTACTTCATATCTGAACAATGAACTGCAATTGATTCCTCTCTTTCTTTCTAGAATGTGCAAGAAGGGCTGTGAAGTTGTCAATCACCAGTCGATTGAGGGAACAGAGTGAATGTATTTTACAATACCATAAAGAGACATTGTTGCACATTCACTAGCCTTGTAGAATCAGCCTGATCACTGTATTCACCACTAGCCTTGTAGAACCAGCCTGATCACTGTATTCACCACTAGCCTGGTAGAACTAGCCTGATCACTGTATTCACCACTAGCCTGGTAGAACCAGCCTGATCACTGTATTCACCACTAGCCTTGTAGAACCAGCCTGATCACTGTATTCACCACTAGCCTGGTAGAACCAGCCTGATCACTGTATTCACCACTAGCCTTGTAGAACCAGCCTGATCACTGTATTCACCACTAGCCTGGTAGAACCAGCCTGATCACTGTATTCACCACTAGCCTGGTAGAACCAGCCTGATCACTGTATTCACCACTAGGCTGGTAGAACCAGCCTGATCACTGTATTCACCACTAGCCTGGTAGAACCAGCCTGATCACTGTATTCACCACTAGCCTTGTAGAACCAGCCTGATCACTGTATTCACCACTAGCCTGGTAGAACCAGCCTGATCACTGTATTCACCACTAGCCTGGTAGAACCAGCCTGATCACTGTATTCACCACTAGCCTGGTAGAACCAGCCTGATCACTGTATTCACCACTAGCCTTGTAGAACCAGCCTGATCACTGTATTAACCGCTAGCCTGGTAGAACCAGCCTGATCACTGTATTAACCACTAGCCTGGTAGAACCAGCCTGATCACTATATTCACCACAATCAAAAAACAATCAAAGCATCTGAACTCTGGCTCTTCTGGCTGTGAAAATTCCCCAGTTAGATTTATTCCCAACCCTCCTCTTCTAATCTGTGTGATTGATGTGAAATGCAACCAGGAGCCAAGCAGAGAGATTCCATTGAACAAAATAAAAAATAGCACATATTTTAAGATCAATCTACACAAGGGAGCTCAGTATAGTTGCCTGATGAAATGGGACATAAAGGGAAATGGATGAGAAGAGAAGAGGCAGAGGCGTTATGCCCATAGGGGGCACAGGGGCACGTGCCCCTTCAGAGGCGTTATGCCCATAGGGGGCACAGGGGCACGTGCCCCTTCAGATTTGTCCTGCATAAAAAAATATATAATAATATTTGTTGTTGTTGTTGTTTCTCTATAATACTACTAGCCACCTATAGGAATTTTATAAGGTTGGCTTTAGCTGGCCCAGATAGGTTCCCAATCTCCCAACATCATAACTAGCTACCAAGAAGCCATTTCAGGCTATCAATCAAGTTAGTAGTTAGCTTGCCTAACTATCTTTGCTGGCATGCCTGCTGGAAAGGTTGGTAGATTTCAGAAAAGCAAGCAATTACTAAATGTACTGAATAAGACTCACATTCCTTTACCTTTTTTTACACAGATTTTAGCAGAGATGCAGAGAAGCATATTAATTTCTTTAAATAAAGAACCACCAGTCAGGAGGATACAGACAGCTCAACAGGTATGCTTAGATATGCAGAATAAGATTAATAATAAGATTAAGCATAATTATTATGGCTCTAGATTTCAGGAAAATACCACGTACCCCCTTGAGGTCGGAAAGAAGTGAAGAAAGAGTCTCTGTGTTCTTTTAAGTGCTGTCATTAGGGTAGAAACTTTGATCTGTTTCTTCAAAGCTGCTACAGTGAACAGGTGTTTGTGTATGTTTGTGTGTCCGCGCATGTGTGTGTGTGAACAGGTGTGTTTCATAGAACAATCCGTGCTTTATTCTTTATCCTGGCAGATAGAGTTTTGGGTTCTGATACCAGCCGTGTCTCCGGGGATCTGATACCAGCCGTGTCTCCGGGGTTCTGATACCAGCCGTGTCTCCGGGATTCTGATACCAGCCGTGTCTCCGGGATTTATTGTGTATAGATGTACTTCTTTACTTCAGATGGTAACACAGGAGCAGGAGATATAATAATCTCCTGCTCCTGTGTTACCATCCGAAGTAAAGAAGTACATCTATACTTACCATCTGAAGTAAAGAAGTACATCTATACTTACCATCTAAAGTAAAGAAGTAAATCTATACTTACCATCTGAAGTAAAGAAGTACATCTATACTTACCATCTGAAGTAAAGAAGTACATCTATACTCCAAACAGCCTGATTATGTCCAGCCAGGTCACCCGTGATACAAGTCAGTATTAGACATCCATCCATGTCTGAGAACGTTGGGAGATGGCGTGGAAACCAGCCATTAGGGGAAACAGTGAGCATTATTACCTTGAAGTAGGAACGGTCTGATTAGGGAGTTTGAAGTTGGCTCAACCCCTTGCAACGAATGAGCCTGATTTGAATTCAAGATAATTACACAGGCGCTCGACACACGCACACGGACACACACACACACATATGCACGTACTTACAGAGAGAGAGAGAGAAAGAGATAAATACTCTTCTCATATTCCTAGTATCCCTCTGTATTTCTGTCTTGTCTGAGAATGTTAAGTCTCTGTTCCTTCTCGGGCCGATTCATCCAGAGAATACCGTTATGGTGTTTGTTTCTCTGTGATAACGGGTCATCCAGAGACTACTGTTATGGTGTTTTTTTTTCTCTGTGATAACGGGTCATCCAGAGACTACTGTTATGGTGTTTTTTTCTCTCTGTGATAACGGGTCATCCAGAGAATCATCCTAAAATTAAACTAACACTAACTGCCTCGGCCTGCTGGGCTGCCTTGCTGCCTGCATTTTCTCCGCACTTACGTACTTCAACAATTCAATAACTGATCACACAGGACCAGTGATAGGTGGACACAGCAAACATATTTAGAACAATGTAAACACAGCAAACGTCAGAAGAAAAAGCAAATCTCTTCGTCACCAGGTGACATCCCCTCACCTGGTCTCCCAGGTCTGACTCAGCCCCTGACATCCCCTCAACTGGTGTCCCAGGTCTGACTCAGCCCCTGATCCCCTCACCTGGTCTCCCAGGTCTGACTCAGCCCCTGACATCCCCTCACCTGGTCTCCCAGGTCTGACCCAGCCCCTGATCAGTAAAGCTCTTCGTCACCAGGTGACATCCTCTCACCTGGTCTCCCAGGTATGACTCAGCCCATAATATCCCCTCACCTGGTCTCCCAGGTCTGACTCAGCCCCTAATATCCCCTCACCTGGTCTCCCAGATCTGACTCAGCCCCTAACATCACCTCACCTGGTCTCCCAGGTCTGATCAGCCCCTGTCGTCACCAGGTGACATACTATACAATATCCCTGATACTATATACTGTTTGGCGATAGTAAAGGGGAAACAATTGGCTGATATATTTGTCTGGCTGTTAACTAATTTGTCCCAGAGACAGGCTTGTCTACAGTATAATCTTTGACCCTCATTGACTCATTTTGACCACAACATGAGTCAATGAGGGTCAAAGATTATTAGGGGTTCAACAAGGGTTCTTCTAAGATCCTAAAAGTTCCTTGAAGATCCTTAGGGTTATTGGCACTGAAAAATGTAAAGATCTCCTCAATCTAAGGTAAGGTTTCTCATCTGTATGATAAAAAGGTATATTGTTTAATGATGATACCATCCATCTTTTCATATTTGTACAAATGGCAGTGTTGTTTGACACTTTCTACCTTTAAAAATTATTTCTAAAACAGAAAATGGATTACAATACAATGGATATCAATCAACAAAGAGGTAAGAATATGTTAAAGGCTATAGCAGCATTGTGTGCAGATGGCTGAACTGCTCACTTTTGTGTGTGAGTCTGCGGGTATACTGACCAGGAGGCACACAAAGGTACAATTGGTATTGGTATGTTGTGCAGATCACGTATCATCTACAGTTAATTTAGGTTTCTCTAAACCCTTATAGGACTCAGTCACAGCAGCCATCTTCCTCCTCCCTTACCTCGTCAATGATGATCCCAGAGGCCTCTACATTATGGACAAGGTATTTGTATAACAAAACAAAAGAAATTCATTCACATTCATCACAAAAACCAAGGTATGAATACTTCCATATGAATCTGGGATTCACACACTTCACCCTCCCTACACCTCTGATGAATATAACAGGAAACCTGTTCACCATGCACTGTAAAATCATTCTGTCTATGGATACAGAGAACAACAACACATGAACATAAACACGCCAGAGGATGTACCCATTGGACTTGGGCTCTGCTGGGAATTTACCCAATGTTTTGATTTGATATTTCTGCTTTTCCACTAAAATAATAATAAACACTGACAACTAAAATATTGTGTTATTGTTGTTATTGTTATGAGTATTATTATTATTAATAGGGGAGGGAGGAGTTGTACCCAAAAAGGTTATTCAAAAGGTTCTTCGAGGAACTATTAAAAGGGGTTCTTTGAAGAACCATTTTAAAGGATTCTTCGAAGAATTTATAGAGGTTCCCCCACAGTTTCAATTTGAAGAACCACTAAAGGATACTCCAGGACCCTTTTCTTTTTAGAGAGTGTATAGCTGATTTGTCCTGAATGTCATTGTTCATAGAATGACAATGGGGTGAATGGAGAGACACTTACAGTGACTGGGGAGGAGGAACACATGGACTTAAAGTGTCACTCCAGTCTCCTTTTCACCTCGTTTAACATTTAAAGAGTAGGCAGCATAAATGTAGCCCTTGATCATGACTCTCAGTTCCATTACATTACACATAAGAGTCATTAGACCAAGGCGTCTTCTGTACTTTTTTTATTTATTTTGATTGAACCTTTATTTAACTAGGCAAGTCAGTTAAGAAAAAATTCTTATTTACAATGACGGTCTACCCAACCGACCAAACTCTCCCCTAACCCGGACAACGCTGGGCCAATTGTGCGCCGCCCTATGGCACTCCCAATCACGGCATGTTGTGACAGCCTGGGAACTAACCAGGGTTTGTCGTAACGCCTCTAACACTGCAATGCAGTGCCTTAAACCGCTGCGCCACTCGGGAGGGGAAGTTTTGTTAAGAGCCCTAAAGCTCTTTCTGAACACGTGTCGCTTGCGGTACGGTTTTGGAAGCACAAGGACCTTATCTTTCATATCAGTGAGAAAAACTAAAGAAAAAAAGGTTAAATTGATACACACCTTGATAGGGTTCCCACACACCCATATCTCCATGTTACAGCGCTTGATAGGGTTCCCACACACCCGTATCTCCATGTTACAGCGCTTGATAGGGTTCCCACACACCCGTATCTCCATGTTACAGCGCTTGATAGGGTTCCCACACACCCGTATCTCCATGTTACAGCGCTTGATAGGGTTCCCACACACCCATATCTCCATGTTACAGCGCTTGATAGCGTTCCCACACACCCATATCTCCATGTTACAGCGCTTGATAGGGTTCCCACACACCCATATCTCCATGTTACAGCGCTTGATAGGGTTCCCACACACCCATATCTCCATGTTACAGCGCTTGATAGGGTTCCCACACACCCATATCTCCATGTTACAGCACTTGATAGGGTTCCCACACACCCATATCTCCATGTTACAGCGCTTGATAGGGTTCCCACACACCCATATCTCCATGTTACAGCGCTTGATAGGGTTCCCACACACCCATATCTCCATGTTACAGAGCTTGATAGGGTTTCCATACACCCATATCTCCATGTTACAGCGCTTGATAGGGTTCCCACACACCCATATCTCCATGTTACAGCGCTTGATAGGGTTCCCACACACCCATATCTCCATGTTACAGCGCTTGTTTAGGAAAACCGACGGAAGACAGAGGCGACCACCTGTACTAATTAGCGATACAGCATGCTCCGAACACCTGTGTGTAAGCGTAACTCGGGAAGTGTAGTGGAAGTGTAGTTTTCAGCAGATGGAGGCACCCATATCGTTATGGACCTCTGCAAAACAGTTACAGTAAGTGTATCTTTTTTATTTTAAGGATTCTTTATCGCTGATGAAAGATAAAGGCCATATGTTTCCAAGGCTGCATCGCAAGCAATTATTATTGATGTTTCATACAAGCCAGTCGTGGGTGAAGCCAATGGCTGCACTGTAGGGAGAAGGCTGCATTTTTGAGAGCTAGCATAAAGGTGTAACATATGGATTTGCATTAGTATACATTTCAAAAGTCCCAATGCATCACTGTTTCCTATTTCTGGAGTTATTACATTAAACCGATCAGAACTCTGAAGAATGCCAAAGTCATGTTGGTAAATGTTTTTCTGGGGGTGTGATGTATGGTCCCCGCAAGCCACCCTTAATGTAAACTAAAACAGAAATAACTTAAAATGTATAACTTCAAATTAAACCAAATTGCCTAGCCTAGCGAGCCTAGCCAACCAGCACGGCTATGGTCGGTATGCTAGAGCTCAACTACTGGAGACCAGTTATAACACAACACAACTAAAACATAACTGCACATAAAAAATGCATAGACTTACCAATTGATGACTGGGGCCCATCCAATGGTAAGAGCAGAGATTTACAGATTGATGACTGGGGCCCATCCAATGGTAAGAGCAGAGATTTACAGATTGATGACTGGGGCCCATCCAATGGTAAGAGCAGAGATGTACAGATTGATGACTGGGGCCCATCCAATGGTAAGAGCAGAGATTTACAGATTGATGACTGGGGCCCATCCAATGGTAAGAGCAGAGATTTACAGATTGATGACTGGGGCCCATCCGATAGTAAGAATCAAGAAAAATCTAATAGCTATACCGAAATAAATACCAGAAAAAAATCCCCAAATTCTAGATGTCAGTCAGGTGTAAGCCAAGGTAGAAAAAGTTACAAAACTTACTTCACAGAGATCATGCCGAAAAGTTTACAAAACAAAAAGGACAACAGCCGAGGTATTCCACAATTAGAGCAAGTATGATTTTCTCTTTCGTTTTAAGCCTAAGAAGGCACCAGAGCCTGCAGTGCTAATGGTTTCCCACTAGATAACACAGCCACAAAGTTCATGAAGAGCATGGGGTGTGGCTAACATTAGCCAGCTTGAGCGAGCTACCGAAATAGCATTCACACTCAGTAGCACAGAGTAGATCCTCCATTTGGCGTTGAGAAATAGTGCATTGTGGTTATTTCTGAAGATGTAAGTAATTTAATATGCAATTTTTTTTATTTATTTATAGGTAACCAGATCGTGCTTACAACCAAATTACTAATTCTCTGACCACACTGTGTTGTTACTTTGGTGTGTAAAAACTCATGCTTCCTACCCTTCAGACCAAATCCTTGAATGCCCTGCTCCTTGAAGTTTTCCGTTGTGTCTAAAAAAAAACACTATTTACTCAATGTATTTTTTTGTACCTTTTAGTGTGTGTACTTTACTGTATTTATACTTGGGATATCACTTTTCAACAGTAAACGTAAAAACATTCTCTAGAGGATGTATTTAATTTAGTAACATACTGTATGTCTATATCCTGACCTTTGACCTCTTGTTGACTACTATTGACCCCATGGCTGATTCTTCCTAAATGAGTACAGGTCAATACTGACCCATAATGGCTGTCCTCAGACGATCCGTAATGGCTGGCTGTTTCCAGTTGCTTCATAGGACTACACAATGAAGCACACGCACACACGTGTTTGTGTGTGCGTATTTGAGTGGGGGGGGTTTCTGTCATCTCTCTCTC
>CM042385.1:6939484-7039587 GCA_023634145.1 Thymallus thymallus | reverse complement strand
CAATGTTACCTTCAATCAGGCTTTGGTTTTGCTAGGGTGTTGGGAATAGGGATGGATGATGAGTGTAAGCATCTGCCTCTGATTCCAAAGATTCCAATCCAGCGATAGAAAATAAGATTTTGATGTTTTAGTTTTAAGCCCAAACCTTAACCCTGATCTTAACCATTCAGAGTTAATGACTAACCTTAACCTTGGAACGATACAGAGAAATGTTATGTTTGAGAAACATGGATGCCGTGAGACTGTGAGAGCTTGTTGCTGAACCGCTCCCCTTCCAGAGGGTCAGGGCTTCCTGTAGTCTCTCTCTGCTGAACCACAAATAGTCACTCGTCTGCCATCTGATTCCCTCCAGAGTAATATATACATGTTACAGTGAGTTTCTAATTCAGTTGACACTGGCTTGTCCCTTGAAGCAGAGTTTGAACAAACCCAAACAAAAATCTTGTCCAACCTTAAAGGTAGGATGTTATATAAATTATTCACACCTTACCAAGGTAGGACTACCCAGGTAAATCACTAATTATTTACACCTTACCAAGGTAGGACTACCCAGGTAAATCACTAATTATTTACACCTTACCAAGGTAGGACTACCCAGGTAAATCACTAATTATTCACACCTTACCAAGGTAGGACTACCCAGGTAAATCACTAATTATTCACACCTTACCAAGGTAGGACTACCCAGGTAAATCACTAATTATTCACACCTTACCAAGGTAGGACTACCCAGGTAAACCCCGATCTCTTTGACAATTTTCTTTTTTAGCATTTCTATTCCAACCCATTTGCGTAAAGCTTACTCCATTTCTTGTCTTAACCCACTCCCATCCCGTCTCTCTGTTTATCTCTCCCCTTCAATCTCACTTTCTTTCAGCCTCTCACGCTTTCTCTCTCTGTCCTTATCTCTATTTATCTCTTCATCTCATTATGCTAACCGCGAGTGACAGCGATGATTCATGCCACAAGGTGCCCCAGACCAGATGTTCCCTTGTATTAACATGAACCGGTCTCAGGGGGAACTTCAGTGTCCTCACGGTCCTAGCTACAGTAGCTTACCCTCCTTCCTCTCCACTGTCCTTTACTCCAAAACCCATTGTCTTTTATATCACTTTATACTGACTGTAAATGACAGTGATGACAATGTGACCGTAAATGACAGTGATGACAAGGTGACCGTAAATGACAAGGTGACCTTAAATGACAGTGATGACAATGTGACCGTAAATGACAGTGATGACAAGGTGACCGTAAATGACAGTGATGACAATGTGACCGTAAATGACAGTGATGACAATGTGACTGTAAATTACAGTGATGACAAGGTGACCGTAAATGACAGTGATGACAATGTGACCGTAAATGACAGTGATGGCAAGGTGCCTGTAAATGACAGGGATGACAAGGTGACCGTAAATGACAGTGATGACAAGGTGCCTGTAAATGACAGTGATGACAAGCTGACCATAAATGACATTGATGACAAGGTGACCGTAAATGACAGTGATGACAAGGTGCCTGTAAATGACAGTGATGAAAAGGTGCCTCTAAATGACAAGGATGACAAGGTGACCGTAAATGACAGTGATGACAAGGTGACCGTAAATGACAGTGATGACAAGGTGACCGTAAATGACAGTGATGACAAGGTGACCGAAAATGACAGTGATGACAAGGTGACTGTAAATCAGTGATGAAAAGGTGACCGTAAATGACAGTGATGACAAGGTGCTCGTAAATGACAGTGATGACAAGGTGACCGAGACCAGATGTTCCCACCTCACCAGCCGCCCTGGTGGTCCCTATAGGCTAGTGTTGTTTGCCTGTTGATAACTAGAGTGCAGGCAGCAGGCAGCTGTCCCAATCACCTTCCTCATCCACAAGATGGATATATTGGATGGCATCCATACTTCTGGAGAGGAGCAGAGGAAGAGAGGAGGAGAGGAGCAGAGGAAGAGAGGAGGAGAGGAGGAGAGTCTGTGGGACTAGGATGGATTTACTGAGTGTATAGACTGGATGCACCTTCTATTTCCTGACAGGATTAAAACAAAACGAGTTACAGATTCAGAGTAAAAAATATAATTACACATTTTAATTACAGAGTGAATACTGAGTTACAGATTCAGAGTTAAACTAATTAAGATATTACATTAGATAAAGATACTATTCCTGGGGTTCACATAAAACACTAGACTGCACAAAGATAGACAGAAACAACACAGTCTTGATTGATTTAGATGAAATTCGGACTTTGGTAGAGGGCTAGAAGAAGAGGGTATACATGTTGCTAGACTTTGGGTAGAGGGCTAGAGGAAGAGGGTAAAGTACATGTTGCTAGCTCACCTGTCTGTCCACATTGTTTACAAGGTATTTCAGCAGATGGTTTACAACAGTACACAAGGTGACATTTCAGTCTCACTTTGGCCCTGATCCAGTCTTCCTTATGGAGCCACACACACAGTTGGGCCGGATGCTAGTTGGGCAGGCAGGAATACCTAGGACACCCAGGGTATGTGGGCATCCACGTATCTTTATGTCCCCCTGCTGAGATAGGCTTAATCAGATTAGAAAACCCCCGCTTCAACCCTCAGCCATAAATAATTAGCATTAGCATTATCTCCATTCACCCACAATGGCAGCGGAGAGCATCATTAGCCTTATCACCATTCAGATCCTGCCAGCCGTCCAGCCTGCCCTCTCTCCCTAATCTGTCCTTCAATTGGTCTGACACATGACCGTGTCTGTTTAATAAAACTGCCAATTCAGCACTCATCATTCTTCAGCGTATTCCATTTGCACTCATTTAGCTATTCATCGACCCGGACAACGTCCCAAATTGTTTTTATTTAACCAGGCAAGTCAGTTGTGTATTTAAAATGTGTATTTACAATGACAGCCTACCCCGGCCAAACCCGGACGACGCTGGGCCAGTTGTGCGCTGCCCTATGGGACCCCCAATCACGGCCGGATGTGAAACAGCCTGGATTCGAACCAGGGACTGTAGTGACACCTCTTGCACTGAGATGCAGAGTCTTAGACCACTGCGGCACTCGGAGCTCCCAAACCGCACCCTATTCCTATTATAGTGCACTACTTTTGACCAGAGCCCATAGGGACCAATCGGGTGCTATTTGGGACGCATCCAGGGTGATAGAGAGGGTGATAGAGAGGGTGATAGAGAGGGTGATAGAGAGGGTGATAGAGAGGGTGATAGAGAGGGTGATAGAGAGGGTGATAGAGAGGGTGGTAGAGAGGGTGATAGAGAGGGTGATAGAGAGGGTGATAGAGAGGATGATAGAGAGGGTGATAGAGAGGGTAATAGAGAGGGTGATAGAGAGGGTGGTAGAGAGGGTGATAGAGAGGGTGATAGAGAGGATGATAGAGAGGATGATAGAGAGGGTGGTAGAGAGGGTGATAGAGAGGGTAATAGAGAGGGTGATAGAGAGGGTGATAGAGAGGATGATAGAGAGGGTGATAGAGAGGGTGATAGAGAGGGTGATAGAGAGGATGATAGAGAGGATGATAGAGAGGATGATAGAGAGGATGATAGAGAGGGTGGTAGAGAGGGTGATAGAGAGGGTGATAGAGAGGGTGGTAGAGAGGGTGATAGAGAGGATGATAGAGAGGGTGGTAGAGAGGGTGATAGAGAGGATGATAGAGAGGGTGGTAGAGAGGGTGATAGAGAGGGTGATAGAGAGGGTGGTAGAGAGGGTGATAGAGAGGGTGATAGAGAGGGTGATAGAGAGGGTGATAGAGAGGATGATAGAGAGGGTGATAGAGAGGATGATAGAGAGGGTGGTAGAGAGGATGATAGAGAGGGTGATAGAGAGGGTGATAGAGAGGGTGGTAGAGAGGGTGATAGAGAGGGTGATAGAGAGGGTGGTAGAGAGGGTGGTAGAGAGGGTGGTAGAGAGGGTGATAGAGAGGGTAATAGAGAGGGTGGTAGAGAGGGTGATAGAGAGGGTGATAGAGAGGGTGATAGAGAGGATGATAGAGAGGGTGATAGAGAGGGTGATAGAGAGGGTGATAGAGAGGGTAATAGAGAGGGTGATAGAGAGGGTGATAGAGAGGGTGATAGAGAGGGTGATAGAGAGGGTGATAGAGAGGGTGATAGAGAGGGTGATAGAGAGGGTGGTAGAGAGGGTGATAGAGAGGGTGATAGAGAGGATGATAGAGAGGATGATAGAGAGGGTGGTAGAGAGGGTGATAGAGAGGGTAATAGAGAGGGTGATAGAGAGGGTGATAGAGAGGATGATAGAGAGGGTGATAGAGAGGGTGATAGAGAGGGTGATAGAGAGGATGATAGAGAGGATGATAGAGAGGATGATAGAGAGGGTGGTAGAGAGGGTGATAGAGAGGGTGATAGAGAGGGTGGTAGAGAGGATGATAGAGAGGGTGGTAGAGAGGGTGATAGAGAGGATGATAGAGAGGGTGGTAGAGAGGGTGATAGAGAGGGTGATAGAGAGGGTGGTAGAGAGGGTGATAGAGAGGGTGATAGAGAGGGTGATAGAGAGGGTGATAGAGAGGATGATAGAGAGGGTGATAGAGAGGATGATAGAGAGGGTGGTAGAGAGGATGATAGAGAGGGTGATAGAGAGGGTGATAGAGAGGGTGGTAGAGAGGGTGATAGAGAGGGTGATAGAGAGGGTGGTAGAGAGGGTGGTAGAGAGGGTGATAGAGAGGGTAATAGAGAGGGTGGTAGAGAGGATGATAGAGAGGGTGATAGAGAGGGTGATAGAGAGGATGATAGAGAGGGTGATAGAGAGGGTGATAGAGAGGGTGGTAGAGAGGGTGGTAGAGAGGGTGATAGAGAGGGTGATAGAGAGGGTGATAGAGAGGGTGATAGAGAGGGTGGTAGAGAGGGTGATAGAGAGGGTGATAGAGAGGGTGGTAGAGAGGGTGGTAGAGAGGGTGGTAGAGAGGGTGATAGAGAGGGTGGTAGAGAGGATGATAGAGAGGGTGATAGAGAGGGTGATAGAGAGGATGATAGAGAGGATGATAGAGAGGGTGGTAGAGAGGGTGGTAGAGAGGGTGATAGAGAGGATGATAGAGAGGATGATAGAGAGGATGATAGAGAGGGTGGTAGAGAGGATGATAGAGAGGATGATAGAGAGGATGATAGAGAGGGTGGTAGAGAGGGTGGTAGAGAGGGTGATAGAGAGGATGATAGAGAGGATGATAGAGAGGATGATAGAGAGGGTGGTAGAGAGGATGATAGAGAGGATGATAGAGAGGATGATAGAGAGGGTGGTAGAGAGGATGATAGAGAGGATGATAGAGAGGGTGGTAGAGAGGGTGGTAGAGAGGGTGATAGAGAGGGTGATAGAGAGGATGATAGAGAGGATGATAGAGAGGGTGGTAGAGAGGATGATAGAGAGGATGATAGAGAGGGTGGTAGAGAGGGTGATAGAGAGGATGATAGATGAGGGTGATAGAGAGGGTGATAGAGAGGGTGATAGAGAGGGTGGTAGAGAGGGTAATAGAGAGGGTAATAGAGAGGGTGGTAGAGAGGGTAATAGAGAGGGTGATAGAGAGGGTAATAGAGAGGGTAATAGAGAGGGTGATAGAGAGGATGATAGAGAGGGTGATAGAGAGGGTGATAGAGAGGGTGGTAGAGAGGGTGATAGAGAGGGTGATAGAGAGGGTGGTAGAGAGGGTGGTAGAGAGGGTGATAGAGAGGGTAATAGAGAGGGTGGTAGAGAGGATGATAGAGAGGGTGATAGAGAGGGTGATAGAGAGGATGATAGAGAGGATGATAGAGAGGGTGGTAGAGAGGGTGGTAGAGAGGGTGATAGAGAGGATGATAGAGAGGATGATAGAGAGGATGATAGAGAGGGTGGTAGAGAGGATGATAGAGAGGATGATAGAGAGGATGATAGAGAGGATGATAGAGAGGGTGGTAGAGAGGGTGATAGAGAGGATGATAGAGAGGATGATAGAGAGGATGATAGAGAGGGTGGTAGAGAGGATGATAGAGAGGATGATAGAGAGGATGATAGAGAGGATGATAGAGAGGGTGGTAGAGAGGATGATAGAGAGGATGATAGAGAGGGTGGTAGAGAGGGTGGTAGAGAGGGTGATAGAGAGGATGATAGAGAGGATGATAGAGAGGATGATAGAGAGGGTGGTAGAGAGGATGATAGAGAGGATGATAGAGAGGGTGGTAGAGAGGGTGATAGAGAGGATGATAGATGAGGGTGATAGAGAGGGTGATAGAGAGGGTGATAGAGAGGGTGGTAGAGAGGGTAATAGAGAGGGTAATAGAGAGGGTGGTAGAGAGGGTAATAGAGAGGGTGATAGAGAGGGTAATAGAGAGGGTAATAGAGAGGGTGATAGAGAGGATGATAGAGAGGGTGGTAGAGAGGGTGATAGAGAGGATGATAGAGAGGATGATAGAGAGGGTGGTAGAGAGGGTGATAGAGAGGATGATAGAGAGGATGATAGAGAGGGTGGTAGAGAGGGTGATAGAGAGGATGATAGATGAGGGTGATAGAGAGGGTGATAGAGAGGGTGATAGAGAGGGTGGTAGAGAGGGTAATAGAGAGGGTAATAGAGAGGGTGGTAGAGAGGGTAATAGAGAGGGTGATAGAGAGGGTGATAGAGAGGGTAATAGAGAGGGTGGTAGAGAGGGTGATAGATGAGGGTGATAGAGAGGGTGGTAGAGAGGGTGATAGAGAGGGTAATAGAGAGGGTAATAGAGAGGGTGGTAGAGAGGGTAATAGAGAGGGTGATAGAGAGGGTGATAGAGAGGGTAATAGAGAGGGTGGTAGAGAGGGTGATAGATGAGGGTGATAGAGAGGGTGGTAGAGAGGGTGGTAGAGAGGGTGATAGAGAGGGTAATAGAGAGGGTGATAGAGAGGGTGGTAGAGAGGGTGATAGAGAGGGTAATAGAGAGGGTAATAGAGAGGGTGGTAGAGAGGGTAATAGAGAGGGTGATAGAGAGGGTGATAGAGAGGGTAATAGAGAGGGTGGTAGAGAGGGTGATAGATGAGGGTGATAGAGAGGGTGGTAGAGAGGGTGGTAGAGAGGGTGATAGAGAGGGTAATAGAGAGGGTGATAGAGAGGATGATAGAGAGGATGATAGAGAGGGTAATAGAGAGGGTGATAGAGAGGGTGATAGAGAGGGTAATAGAGAGGGTGGTAGAGAGGGTGATAGATGAGGGTGATAGAGAGGGTGGTAGAGAGGGTGGTAGAGAGGGTGATAGAGAGGGTAATAGAGAGGGTGATAGAGAGGATGATAGAGAGGATGATAGAGAGGATGATAGAGAGGGTAATAGAGAGGGTGATAGAGAGGGTGGTAGAGAGGGTAATAGAGAGGGTGATAGAGAGGGTGATAGAGAGGGTGATAGAGAGGGTGATAGAGAGGGTGATAGAGAGGGTGGTAGAGAGGGTGATAGAGAGGGTGGTAGAGAGGGTGATAGAGAGGGTGGTAGAGAGGAGAGATAGGAGAAAGACAGTTCTAATCTGCATGTCTGAGTCCTTTGAAAACAGAGGTCAGTGTTCTAAATCTGTTGTGTTATTTACAGCACTGCATGTTTCCTAACAGCACCAAACATAACATAAGGATCTACAGTGCTCTCTCTTTCTCTCTCTCCGCCTGCCTGCTCAAACATTTTCTTCTGCATCAAACAAGGAGAAAGAGATGCAGGGAAAGAGAGTTAGAAATACAGAGAGAAGAACCAAGAGATATAGAGATGGAGAAAAGAAAGAGAGGAAGTCGAGAAAAGGAGAAGAAAGAGAGAGAGGGAGACAGAGAGAGGATCGAGAGAGAGAATGGAAGAAGAAAGAGTGGGGAAGGAGAGAGAGGGAGAAAGCGAGAGGAAGGACAGAGACAGTGGCTGGGCACAACGTAGGGTCTGGTCTCAGGTCAGTGTTTGTCTGTGCCATGTGACTCTCTGGTATTAGTGCACCAGATTAATGGGGAAGTGTGGATCCCAAATGGCACCCTATTCCCTGTGGGTCCTGGTCAAAAGTAGTGCACTATATAGGGAATAGTGTGCCAGTTGAGGCACAGTAATAGGGAAGTTTGCCTGAAGGCAGCTCTGATTTCTGCTGCTGTGTTGCTGCTCCCTACATGGGGCAAAAATGCCTCTCTCTAATTCCCTCTGCCCCCCTCTCTCCTTCCACCTCTACCTCTGCCTCTCTCTAATTCCCTCTGCCCCCCTCTCTCCTTCCACCTCTACCTCTGCCTCTCTCTAATTCCCTCTGCCCCCCTCTCTCCTTCCACCTCTACCTCTGCCTCTCTCTAATTCCCTCTGCCCCCCTCTCTCCTTCCACCTCTACCTCTGCCTCTCTCTAATTCCCTCTGCCCCCCTCTCTCCTTCCACCTCTACCTCTGCCTCTCTCTAATTCCCTCTGCCCCCCTCTCTCCTTCCACCTCTACCTCTGCCTCTCTCTAATTCCCTCTGCCCCCCTCTCTCCTTCCACCTCTACCTCTGCCTCTCTCTAATTCCCTCTGCCCCCCTCTCTCCTTCCACCTCTACCTCTGCCTCTCTCTAATTCCCTCTGCCCCCCTCTCTCCTTCCACCTCTACCTCTGCCTCTCTCTAATTCCCTCTGCCCCCCTCTCTCCTTCCACCTCTACCTCTGCCTCTCTCTAATTCCCTCTGCCCCCCTCTCTCCTTCCACCTCTACCTCTGCCTCTCTCTAATTCCCTCTGCCCCACTCTCTCCTTCCACCTCTACCTCTGCCTCTCTCTAATTCCCTCTGCCCCCCTCTCTCCTTCCACCTCTACCTCTGCCTCTCTCTAATTCCCTCTGCCCCCCTCTCTCCTTCCACCTCTACCTCTGCCTCTCTCTAATTCCCTCTGCCCCCCTCTCTCCTTCCACCTCTACCTCTGCCTCTCTCTAATTCCCTCTCTCCCTCTTCTCTTTCTCTCTCAATTTCAATTAATTTCAAATCAAAGGGCTTTATTGGCAAGTGGAATAGATAATACACAAAAGTGAAATAAGAAATGAACAGTAAACATTACACTTGTCACACCCTGTTCTGTTTCACCTGTCTGTGTGCTTGTCTCCACCCCCTCCAGGTGTCACCCATCTTTCCCATTCTCCCCTGTGTGTTTAAACCTGTGTTATGTTTGTCTGTTGCTAATTCATTTCGTTTCGTCAAGCCTACCAGCATTTTTCCCTCTGCTCCTGACTCTCGATTGTTCCTGTTTTCTAGTTTTCCCGGTGTTGACAATTCTGCCTGCCCTGACCCAGAGCCTGCCTGCCGTCTTGTACCTTTGGCCCACCCATCTGGATTACTGACCTCTGCCTGCCCTTGACCTGTCTTTTGCCTGCCCCTGTTGGATTAATAAACTGTTATTACTTTGACGTTGTCTGCATCTGAGTCTTACCTGAAACGGTGATACACTAACAAGTTTCAAAATAATTGAGACTTTTCAAATGTTATATTTAAGCAATAAGGCACGAGAGGGTGTGGTATATGGTCAATCCGCATTGTGTTGTGCCTTAGAACAGCCCTTAGCCGTAGGCATATTGGCAATATACCACAAACTCCAGAGGTGCCTTATTGCTATTATAAACTGGTTACCAACGTAATTAGAGAAGTACAAATAAATGTTCACCCAGTTTATAATACTGGCTATGTACAGTGTTTCTTCACTGGTTGCCTTTTTCTTGTAGCAACTGGTCACAAATCTTGATGCTGTGGTATTTCACCCAATAGATATGGGAGTTTATCAAAATAGGATTTGTTTTCAAATTCTTTGTGGGTCTGTGTAATCTAAAGAAAATGTGTCTCTAATATGGTTATGCATTTGGCAGGAGGTTAGGAAGTGCAGCTCAGTTTCCACCACATTTTGTGGGCAGTGGGCACATAGCCCGTCTTCTCTTGAGAGCCAGGTCTGCCTATACAGCGACCTTTCTCAATAGCAAGGCTATGCTCACTGAGTCTGTACATAGTCAAAGCTTTCCTTAAGTTTGAGTCAGTCACAGTGGTCAGGTATTCTGCCACTGTGTACTCTCTGTTTAGGGCCAGATAGTATTCCAGTTTGCTCTGTTTTTTTGTTAGTTCTTTCCAATGCGTCAAGTAAATATCTTTATTTTTTCTCATGATTTGGTTGGGTCTAATTGTGTTGCTGTCCTGGGGCTCTGTGGAGTCTGTTTGTGTTTGTGAACAGACTAGATTGACTCTTAGGTTGACTCTTAGGGTTATGGAAGGTTTCCTTTTACTTGGTTGTAGAATTTAACGGCTCTTTTCTGGATTTTGATAATAACCGAGTATCGTCCTAGTTCTGCTCTGCATGCATTATGTGGTGTTTTACGTTGTACAGAGGATATTTTAGCAGAGTCTCAATTTGGTGTTTGTCCCATTTAGTGAATTCTTGGTTGGTGAGCGTCTCTGTCTCTCCGTCTTCTCCACCTCTCTCTCTCTCTCTCTCTCTGTTCCTCTGCCTCTCTCTCTCTGTTCCTCTCCCTCTCTACATTGGGCAGAGGGTCTCCTGTTGCTGCCATAATAAGCTCTCTCTATCCCTCTCCCCCTCTCTCTAAGTGTCTCTTTTTTTGAGTAAAGAGGGCTAAAATAATCAACCCAGTCTTTCCCTTGGAAATCAGATTCAGATATAAACATAAAGCTTTTATTTTCCATCGAGACCAGATGTAGATCAATCAACATGACAGCAGCGTCCCTCCACATGCAGGCTAAATCTGTGTGTGTGTGTCTATGCGGGTGTGCAATGCATCTGTGTGTGTGTGTGTGTGTGTGTGTGTGTATGTGTAATGCATGTGTGTGTGTGTGTGTGTTTGTGTGTGCGTGTATGCGTGCGTGCGTGTGTCAACATTCCACTTCACTCCATCTCTGCCTCTCCATTACTCATTGTCCTGGTAGCCATTAAAAATGCATTAGTTCCTAGGCAGTTCTAAAGGCTTTGTCTCCGCGGTGAATAATACATATTTAATAGAGAGGAACACTGATTAATGATAACTCTTTAATTGCATTTTGACTCCTTAAGTACTCCCCAAAATATTCCACATGAATAACATATGTTTGGTGCTGTTATGAATATTTATACACTGAGTGTACAAAGACGAACCAGGTATTAACGGGGCTAAAGACTCACTCAACAAAAGTGGTATAGGGTTCTGGGTCAGGATGTTGAAATGACAGACTGCCTTAAAAATCAAGAGAGAGAGAGAGAGAGAGAGAGAGACAGACAGAGAGAGACAGAGAGAGAGAGAGAGAGAGAGAGAGAGAGAGGTAGAGATGGAGACGGATGCTGAGGCTGAGACAGAGACAGAGGCTGCATCCCAAATTGCACCTTACAGGCCCTGGTCAAAGGTAGTACACTTTATAGGGAACAGGGTGCCATTTCAGATGGACCCAGAAAAACAGGCAGACACAGGTGTCATCATCATCACGCTGCCTGCCTCCCTCCCCCCTCCTTCCCTCCTTCCTTCCTACATCCATCCCTTCCTCCCTCACTAGTTCAGTTTAGGGCACCAGCCATCACTCTGAATGATGTCAGTCACATTAATTGCTGTCCCCTTGCTGTGTCCCTCTAATACTGCCTCCAGCACGCTTCAGGACGTTCTGCTGACACTGAGGCAAGGGCAGTACTGAGCCTACATCAGAACACTGGACAGCACTGCCATCCCACTGCTGAACTGTGCTCCGCTGCACGTGTGAGTTGTGTGTGTGTGTGTGTGTGTGCGTGTTATGTGTGTGGCTGTGTGTGTATACAGTCTACAGTACATTATGAGGGAGGCTTTGGCTGTGAGACAGAGCTCCTGTCGTCAGGTTTAATAACATTGGAGGTATGACATTAGCTTCAGAGTGACTAACCTGGAATCCAAAGTGAATGTCGTTCTGGTGACTATTGCTTTGAACTCTTATTCAGTGATCCACACTATTCACTCCTGCTGGAGATGATGATGAAGACCGATTGGGGGTAAAGCCCTGCAAAAGACTAGTGCCCTGTCCAGGGGGTGGACTTGTACATCAGGCTGCCTCACACTACAGAAACAGGAGGTAGGCTACTGCCCTATGGACGAAGCTACTTCACTGAAATTGTATTCAGCGTGGATCAGGCATAGGCCTTAGTAATAATAAACATACCACAGATAGAGGCCATATGATGAAAATGAAAACACATATTTATTCAGTATAGTTGTATACTGGCACAGAAACACATACAGTTGAAGTCTGAAATTTACATACACTTTGATTGAAGTCATTAAAATTAATTTTTCAACCACTCCACAGATTTCATGTTAACAAACTATAGTTTTGGCAAGTCGGTTAGGACATCTACCTTGTGCATGACACAAGTAATTCTTCCAACAATTGTTTACAGACAGATTATTTCACTTATAATTCACTATATCACAATTCCAGTGGGTCAGAAGTTTACATACACTAAGTTGACTGTGCCTTTAAACAGCTTGGAAAATTCCAGAAAAATCTGCCAAGATCTCAGAAAAATATTTGTAGACCTCCACAAGTCTGGTTCATCCTTGGGAGCAATTTCCAAACGCCTGAAGGTACCACGTTCATCTGTACAAACAATAGTACGCAAGTATAAACACCATGGGACCACGTAGCCGTCATACCGCTCAGGAAGGAGACGCGTTCTGTCTCCTAGAGATGAACGTTCTTTGGTGCGAAAAGTGCAGATCAATCCCAGAACAACAGCAAAGAACCTTGTGAAGATGCTGGAGGAAACAGGTACAAAAGTATCTATATCCAAAGTAAAACAAGTTCTATATCGACATAACCTGAAAGGCCGCTCAGCAAGGAAGAAGCCACTGCTCCAAAACCGCCATAAAAAAGCCAGACTACGGTTTGCAACAGCACATGGAGACAGAGATCGTACTTTTTGGAGAAATGTCCTCTGGTCTGATGAAACAAAAATAGAACTGTTAGGCCATAATGTCCATCATTATGTTTGGAGGAAAAAGGGGGAGGATTGCAAGTCGAAGAACACCATCCCAACCATGAAGCACGGGGGTGGCAGCATCATGTTGTGGGGGTGCTTTGCTGCAGGAGGGACTCGTGCACTTCACAAAATAGATGGCATCATGAGGAAGGAAAATTATGTGGATATATTGAAGCAACATCTCAAGACATCAGTCAGGAAGTTAAAGCTTGGTCGCAAATGGTTCTTCCAAATGGACAATGACCCCAAGCATACTTCAAATGTTGTGGCAAAAGGAAAACAAAGTCAACGTATTGGAGTGGCCATCACAAAGCCCTGACCTCAATCCTATAGAAAATGTGTGGGCAGAACTGAAAAAGTGTGTGCAAGCAAGGAGGCCTACAAACCTGACTCAGTTACACCAGTTCTGTCAGGAGGAATGATCCAAAATTCACCCAACTTATTGTGGGAAGCTTGTGGAAGGGGAAGGTTACCCAAAATGTTTGGCCCAAGTTAAACAATTTAAAGGCAATGCTACCAAATACTAATTGAGTGTATGTAAACTTCTGACCCACTGGGAATGTGATGAAAGAAATAAAAGCTGAAATAAATCATTCTCTCTACTATTATTCTAACATTTCACATTCTTAAAATAAAGTGGTGATCCTAACTGACCTAAGACAGGGAATGTTTGCTAGGATTAAATGTCAGGAATTGTGAAAAACTGAGTTTAACTGTATTTGGCTAAGGTGTATGTAAACTTCCGACTTCAACTGTTGTTATATGATCTATAATGAGATTCTTTGAGTAGAGATAACAAGTATTGGTTTCAGTGAGGTAATAAACAAGCAGAATGTAAAGAAAAATACTTCCCGTTCGTCCCAAATGGCACCCTATTCCCTATATAGTGCACTAATTTTGACTAGAACCCCATGGGCCCTGGTCAAAAGTAATGCACTATACAGTATA
This sequence comes from Thymallus thymallus, assembly GCA_023634145.1. Taxonomy (NCBI): domain Eukaryota; kingdom Metazoa; phylum Chordata; class Actinopteri; order Salmoniformes; family Salmonidae; genus Thymallus; species Thymallus thymallus. The sequence goes on along the minus strand of CM042385.1, from coordinate 7,025,760 downwards.
GGGAATAGGGTGTCATTTGGGACGCAGACTCCAACTCTCAGCTATGTCGGTTTCATGACAATCACATGGTCGTTTGTTTCAATTAGTTTCACCTCTAGTTAATGAGGGGAAACTTGTAATGAGAAATTCAGGCATGACACAAAAATTATATAAATATTCCTAAAATGACTATGTAATAGCTGACCACCCAGGGAGATCGTTCAAGATTGACGTAGAAACTGGACATCCATCCATTTCCTGAGGCCTTTAAAGCCGGCCACTAGGGGCAACAGTGAGCACTATTACCATCAAGTAGCCTTGTGTTTTTCTATGGTGTTGTGGACAGGGGTGGCGGATGGCCGTAATCCCATGACTCATGACTCTGGATCAAAAGGTTGCATGTTTGATCCCAGTTGTGGAGATTTTAATTAATTTTTACCCTATCCCAAACCTTAACCCTTTACCTTAACCATTTGGAATGAGTGCCTAAACTTAACCCTTAACTTCGAAAGTTGACGTTTGGAGAACGTGGATGAACGTCTAATTCTGTAGTGAGACTGTGAGAGCTTGTTGGGCCACCTGGCATTGCTTTGGAAAAGCCTCAGACACAATGCAAGATGAGTAGCTCATTAATAAGGTAAAACACTTTGGAGAGGGATTTAAAATGGTGGTCCAAATTAAATTGTTTGTTATGAAATAACCTTAAGCTTTCTGAATTTCATTACCATCATTAGAAAGAGTATTCAGTTAACCATAATTTGGTGTTCCCCCATCAATTAAAACAATGGCAGTATTGGTATGGACTTTAACAAGAACACAATAATTTCTAATAAAGTGACCACTTTTTGGACGTCCTGGTAAATTCACAATAATATCAATCACTATTGGACAGTCTGAAATCCTTCTAGCTGCTTCAGTAGAGCAGTTTCTAAGTCACTTGTGGATTCATTCACATGTTTCTGTTCATACATAAATATGATTTGGTTTGAGTCTTAAACCCCTATGACGTCTGAGATCTATAGTGGTCACAGTGTGTTGGTGTGTGTGTTGCCTGTGTGTTGCCTGTGCGTTGCCTGTGCGTTGTCTCAGAGGATCGTTAGCACATTTTACATTTACATTTGAGTCATTTAGCAGACGCTCTTATCCAGAGCGACTTACAGTTAGTTAGTGCAAACATGTTCATACATGTTCATACTTTTTTCGTACTGGTCCCCCATGGGAATCGAACCTACAACCCTGGCGTTGCAAGCGCCATGCTTTATCATCTGAGCACCACTATCTCTCTTCCTATACTCTGTCACATAAAATCCTTCACCCTTTTTCATCTCTACTGGGGCCAGGGGCACTGTAGTCTGCAGTCACTGGACTCAATGGATCACTGGATCTGGGCCCTGACTCACTGTAGTATCTATTCCAGAGAGACAATGTGTCACTAAACATAGTGCATTCACTGCACTGTCAGGGACACTGTAAAGTCACTCAACTCTCATTGTAGTGCCATTTCAGATCACACTATGTTACGCCCAGCGACACTGCACAAGGTGGAGGCACCCTCAATGACAACAAGGTTGTAGTGCTTACTCAGCTTGCTTATGGCAAGACAATGCACCAGATGATGGCATGCTGTAGTTCTCTGATATTCATGACAACTGGTACTGTAGGTCCTCTTCTGAGACCAGTGTCTCAGCAGATGTTGTATTACCACTGGGAGTTCTGAGGCTCTAAGCTCACTTCTTATTGAGACGTAACATGTCCATGCCGTGATCTCCGGGACAGAGTTCTGAGGCTCTGAGCTCACTTCTTATTGAGACGTAACATGTCCATGCCGTGATCTCCGGGACAGAGTCTGTGGCAGCCCAGGAGGATAGAGAATGCCTTGCGGAAGTCTGGGTTGAAGGCATATATGATGGGGTTGAGAGAAGAGTTGGCCCAGCCAAACCACACAAACACATCAAACGTAGTGGGACTGATACAGGTGAAGGAGGCCGCGCCACCGGGCGGTGACAGCTCACAGAACGGCACCATGCAGTTCAGGATGAAGAAGGGCAGCCAGCAGCACACGAACACACCAACGATCAGAGTCAGCGTCTTCAGGACCTTTGTCTCCCGTTTGAACGTCATCTTGAACGAGCTCTCCGATTCGGAGATGCTGGATGCTCCGCCGCCTCCTCCCATGCTGTTGTGTCGGTTCTTGGCACTCTCTGCGGCTCGTTCTAGGGTGGCGATGCATCTGATCTGACGGTGGGCGATGCGGTAGATTTGGGTGTAGGTAGCCACCATGATGATCACTGGGATATAGAAGCTGATCAGAGAGGTAGAGATGGCGTAGGTCCGGTTCAGTCTGAAGTGACAGTTGTCCCAGTCCCGGGGGGCCTGACGTGTGTTGTTATCCCCAAGAGGGTTAGAGGAGTCTGGGGATGCATGGAGACCGTAGGGGATGGTTGGGGAGGTAGTGATGGAGAAAGAGGTAAAGGTCTGGGCTTTGTGCCAGTTGAGCTGGACGGGGATGAAGGAGATGAGGACGGAGAGTGTCCAGGCCACACTGATCATCACAAACGCCACTTTAGGGGTCATCTTCCTCTCATAGCGGAACGGGCTGGATATTGCCCAGTAACGGTCCAAGCTGATCACACACAGGTTCAAGATGGACGCCGTGGAGCACATGATGTCGAACGCCACCCAGGTGTCGCAGAACGAGCCAAACGGCCAGAACCCTGCGACCTCCGTCACAGCTTTCCACGGCATCACCAGGACAGCAACCAGGAGGTCGGAGACGGCCAACGAGATCACAAAGAAGTTGGTGACTTTGGAACGCAGGTGACGGCACTTGGTGACGGCGGCACACACCAGGATGTTGCCGAGCAACGTGGACAGGATGAGCAGGGAGAGGAAACAGCCAGTCAGGACGCGGGTTGAGGAGTCGTCCAATAAGACGCCCCCGTCGCTGTCTGTGATGATCGTGATGTTGTTCGTTTGATCCATTGTCGGTGGAAGGGAGAGGTGGTGGGGAGGGACGATGTCTGTGTGTCTGTGAGTGAGTGAGTGAGTGAGTGAGTGAGTGAGTGAGTGAGTGAGTGAGTGAGTGAGTGAGTGAGTGAGTGAGTGAATCAGCTCATAGTGTAGAGAAGAGCTGCGTCAGAAGGAAAGCCCTCTGGGTTTCTCCAAACAAACATCTCTGATAACGTCTTGTTGTTTGTTTGTTTGTTTCCGTGGTAACAGACAACAACAAGGTAAAATACATTCCAGGATATCTCTCTGGGGTTGGCATTGTTCCAGACTGTGTATCAGTTCTGACATCCTTTCTCCTGGAGGGGTGGATGACTGTACATATTCCCACAATGATAGTAGAGGTTTTAGATCTCCTATTGCAGCCTTGGTACAGTCCTTCTGTCTGCTGTATCCCATGTGTCCTGTGGACAGACAGACAGACAGGTAGATGGGTTACTACAGGCTGACCGAGGTGACTCTCCCTACCATCAGCACTGGTTACAGGCTGACCGAGGTGACTACCATCTATAGGCTGACCGAGGTGACTCTCCCTACCATCAGCACTGGTTACAGGCTGACTGAGGTGACTCTCCCTACCATCAGCACTGGTTACAGGCTGACCGAGGTGACTCTCCCTACCATCAGCACTGGTTACAGGCTGACCGAGGTGACTCTCCCTACCATCAGCACTGGTTACAGGCTGACCAAGGTGACTCTCCCTACCATCAGCACTGGTTACAGGCTGACCGAGGTGACTTTCCCTACCATCTGCACTGGTTACAGGCTGACCGAGGTGACTCTCCCTACCATCAGCACTGGTTACAGGCTGACCGAGGTGACTTTCCCTACCATCTGCACTGGTTACAGGCTGACCGAGGTGACTCTCCCTACCATCTGCACTGGTTACAGGCTGACCGAGGTGACTCTCCCTACCATCTGCACTGGTTACAGGCTGACCGAGGTGACTCTCCCTACCATCTGCACTGGTTACAGGCTGCCCGAGGTGACTCTCCCTACCATCTGCACTGGTTACAGGCTGACCGAGGTGACTCTCCTTACCATCTGCACTGGTTACAGGCTGACCGAGGTGACTCTCCTTACCATCTGCACTGGTTACAGGCTGACCGAGGTGACTCTCCCTACCATCTGCATTGGTTACAGGCTGACCAAGGTGACTCTCCCTACCATCAGCACTAGTTAAAGGCTGACCGAGGTGACTCTCCCTACCATCTGCACTGGTTACAGGCTGACCAAGGTGACTCTCCCTACCATCAGCACTGGTTACAGGCTGACCGAGGTGACTCTCCCTACCATCTGCACTGGTTACAGGCTGACCGAGGTGACTCTCCCTACCATCTGCACTGGTTACAGGCTGACCGAGGTGACTCTCCCTACCATCTGCACTGGTTACAGGCTGACCGAGGTGACTTTCCCTACCATCTGCACTGGTTACAGACTGACCGAGGTGACTCTCCATACCTACTGTACTGGAGAGGAAAAGAGTGACAACGTAGCCTCATCAGCGTCAAATCATGAACAGTGTGATCCTACACAATAGTTGTTCTCAAAATAGAACCAGGTTGTATATTTTTCCTTAATAGTGTCTGTTTCACAGTTGTATTACTTGCTCTGCCTCTTTCACATGCCTTTCCAGGGTTCCCTGATAGAGGGAATACATTTCTGTGGTGTTTTCAGATGCTTTAACACACTAGAATGTACAGGCAGGTCCTGTGGCATCGGATTTGTATTCCAAAAATCTCTGACAAGACAATTAAGTCATATTCTCTTCTATTAAATTATAATTGTATTGTATTCTAGTCTATAGAATAATTTATATTTGATTCAATTCTATTCTAGTTTCCCAGTGTATGTTTTTGCATACCTAGGATGCTTTGTGAAAATGAGTGTGGGTTAGAACTAGATAAATTATCTAATATCCAGCCAGCTCCAAATAAGAAGTTACTCACCAATTTCCTCAGGACAAGGCAGACCACGATATTTCCAAGAGCAGCATCGCTTCTCCAAAAGTACATTCCTCTGGGAAAACATATAATTAATCAATTTCAATAATAAATTGTTTGTTCGGGATTGAGTTCTGTTCACTCTGTAAAACTGGCGGAAATAACCTAGGATATAGCGCGAAGCTGGCTCGAATTTTTACCAATTCGAGCCATGTCAAAGGAAGAAGGAAATAAATCAATAGGGTATTTACAGGCGACCTCCGACCTAAATCTTTACTTCAGACCATCAGATAACGAACGACGGTTGAAGGAGCGTAACGACGGTTGAAGGGGCATAGTGATCACCTGATTTGACAGTTGATTAGCCCTAACCTCCTTGACCCTTTTTGACGTTGCGCCCGAAAATCACTTCGTTTGCGCAGCGCTGCCCTCAACGGAGTCAGTCCCGTCTATCCTCTCTCCCCGTCTAAACTACACCAAAAGCACCCAGAGGTTTCGTACCCGTGCTGTGACGTCACAATGACCATTACAAGACAACGCCACATGAGACAATTGTCGTTTGGTTTATTCCCCCTTGCATGCGCACTTAATTCATTATTGGAATCCGGTCCGGTCTGGAAAATGTGCTGAAGTCCGGTAATCTCTACTCAATCTTCACGTTTTTGTATAATATAAAAATGAGAATTAGGCACTCTTCCAGAATAAAAAGTTTACATTTTACAAACCTCATTGAGGAGTATCCTCCTACTTATGTTTCTTCTTCAATAAGAGTTACTGAATAGTAAAGATTTATTCAACCTTTTAGAAAATGAGTATTCAGTGTAATTTAGGGAGATAACTCAGATTATTCCAGGATGCACATGGACAGATGCAGGTCAGAGGCCACCTAATGGAGAGAGAGAAATTACTGCTGGATGGACGGATGAAGAGGTGGATGGATGAAGGCATGTCTATAAATCCATCTATCTGTGAAGGATGTGACCTGTGGGTAGATGAGGACAGTCAATCAATCACAATAGTTAGTTAATGATGACCTGTGAAAGAAAATGTCATGTCTAGTCAGTACATTAGCCTACACATCAAACTCCCGGTTACGCCCCAAATGTCACCCTGTTACCTAGATACTGCACTACTTTTGTAGTGCACTGTAGGGATTCCCTAGATACTGCACTACTTTTTGTAGGGAACAGGGTGCCATTGAAGTGCACTATGTAGGGAACAGGGTGCCATTTCAGATACATCCAGTTTCTCTCCGTCAGAAGACTGCCTTTCTTGTGCAACCCAAAGGCACCTCTGTTTTAGCCACTGCTTTTCCGGTTGAAATAGTCTACATCATCAACTAATAAATAGTCTGCTTCTCTAAAAATAAAACAATTTGACAATATCTGCCTGCTAGAACAGGCAGCTGGAACAGGCAGCTGGAACAGCCAGCTGGAACAGGCAGCTAGAACAGGCAGCTGGAACAAGCAGCTAGAACAGGCAGCTGGAACAGGCAGATAAAACAAGCAGCTAGAACAGGCAGCTGGAACAGGCAGATAAAACAAGCAGCTAGAACAGGCTGCTGGAACAGGCAGCTGGAACAGGCAGCTAGAACAGGCAGCTGGAACAGGCAGCTGGAACAGGCAGATAAAACAAGCAGCTAGAACAGGCTGCTGGAACAGGCAGATAAAACAAGCAGCTAGAACAGGCTGCTAAACAGGCAGCTGGAACAGGCAGATAAAACAAGCAGCTAGAACAGGCTGCTGGAACAGGCAGCTGGAACAGGCAGATAAAACAGGCTGCTGGAACAGGCAGCTGGAACAGGCAGATAAAACAAGCAGCTAGAACAGGCTGCTGGAACAGGCAGCTAGAACAGGCAGCTAGAACAGGCAGATAAAACAAGCAGCTAGAACAGGCTGCTGGAACAGGCAGATAAAACAAGCAGCTAGAACAGGCTGCTGGAACAGGCAGATAAAACAAGCAGATAAAACAAGCAGCTAGAACAGGCTGCTGGATCAGGCTGCTGGAACAGGCAGATAAAACAAGCAGCTAGAACAGGCTGCTGGAACAGGCAGCTGGAACAGGCAGATAGAACAGGCTGCTGGAACAGGCAGCTGGAACAGGCAGATAAAACAAGCAGCTAGAACAGGCAGCTGGAACAGGCAGCTGGAACAGGCAGCTGGAACAGGCTGCTGGAACAGGCAGCTAGAACAGGCTGCTGGAACAGGCAGCTAGAACAGGCTGCTGGAACAGGCTGCTGGAACAGGCAGATAGCAAGCATTGAGGCAGCAGCTCAGTGATCGAGACTAACAGGCTAAATCACAACAGGGCGATTGACATTTATTTTGCGCTTTATTTTGCGCTTTGGTGCAAAGTATGTTATACATTTTCACAACTCTTAGTACAAAACAGATCATTAAAAAGGCTAAGTACATTTTCAATTGGCTAAGTACAAAACACAAAATCATACAGTCACTTTTTCACCAAATGTAATCAGTGTTTAATCTGGAAATACGTTTCATATTGCAATACATGTTCATATAAAGTAATTGCCTTTTTTAGTGCAATGCTCACATTACTTTTTGTATTATCTTCTCCTTTGTAAAAAAAATGTAAATTTGTCTTATTAATTGATTATCACGTAAACGTTTGGTAAACCTATAGATTTGACATGTAAACTGGTTTGTTCTACTACAGATTTTGAGAACTACATAAAGAAAATGTATGTCTGTAAAGTAGAAACAAAACGTTGATATAAACTACTATGATGATGCCAATTATGATTTTACTGTACAGAAAGTAAAAAAATATCTGATATTGACAAGATCATGCACTGTATGTTACAAATCAAATCAAACTTTATTGGTCGTGTACACAGATTAGCAGATGTTACAGCAGGTGCAGCTCCTACAGTGCAGTAATACAATATCAATACAATACCATACCAATATGCAAATAATCCAGAAAGTCCTAAGCATAAACCCAAAATGAAATAGCTGGGGTCTTTTTGATGGGGGGTTCATAAGGCTTTACAAAAGTTGCATTGGCCATACTGTGATACTGTAACACACTGAGTGTACAACGCATTGCTCTTTCCATGACAGACTGACCAGGTGAATCCGGTTTCAGTGTGTCAAGAACTGCAGCGCTGATGGGTTTTTCACGCTCAACAGTTTCCTGTGTGTATCAAGAAATGTCCACCACCCAAAGAACATCCAGCCAACTTGATACAACTGTGCATCCCTGTGGAACGCTTTCGGCAAACCCAACATTAGGAAGGTGTTCTTAATGTTCTGTACACTCAGTGTATATTCCATGTATTCAACACAAAGGTTGGTTTGCTCGTAGTTTTGTAGAATTTCCATTGGTGTACAGAAACATAATCTACAAATAAAATAAGGCAAGGTGAATACAGTGGAGCAGTACAACTGATATGAATGTATAGGCCTCCACACCAAAGCAAAACTCTATTATGGAAGGTCATAATGTTGGAAATAATGACTGAGTAGTAACTCAAAGTTACTTAGGAGTAACCCAACTTAATTCTCTGCATATCCCCAATATTGTAAAAAACAAATAAACTTTATAATTATACAGTCCCCATTGCCTAGAACCTTTTTGTATATATTGTACACAGTGTGACACTGATGGGGTGATTTAGAATTTCCTGCAGTAGTATTTACTGATTGCCGGAAACAGTGAACACACATTTATCTTCCTCACTCACACACACACACACAACACACACACACAATTGGATTGAACGGCAGTAGAGGCAGAATCCAGTCTAATTGGAATGAACGGCAGTAGAGGCAGAATCCAGTCTAATTGGAATGAACGGCAGTAGAGGCAGAATCCAGTCTAATTGGAGGCAGAATCCAGTCTAATTGGAATGAATGGCAGTAGAGGCAGAATCCAGTCTAATTGGAGGCAGAATCCAGTCTAATTGGAATGAACGGCAGTAGAGGCAGAATCCAGTCTAATTGGAATGAACGGCAGTAGAGGCAGAATCCAGTCTAATTGGAATGAACGGCAGTAGAGGCAGAATCCAGTCTAATTGGATTGAACGGCAGTAGAGGCAGAATCCAGTCTAATTGGAATGAACGGCAGTAGAGGCAGAATCCAGTCTAATTGGAATGAATGGCAGTAGAGGCAGAATCCAGTCTAATTGGAATGAACGGCAGTAGAGGCAGAATCCAGTCTAATTGGAGGCAGAATCCAGTCTAATTGGAATGAACGGCAGTAGAGGCAGAATCCAGTCTAATTGGATAGAACGGCAGTAGATGCAGAATTCAGTCTAATTGGAATGAACGGCAGTAGAGGCAGAATTCAGTCTAATTGGAATGAACGGCAGTAGAGGCAGAATTCAGTCTAATTGGAATGAACGGCAGTAGAGGCAGAATCCAGTCTAATTGGAATGAACGGCAGTAGAGGCAGAATCCAGTGTAATTGGAGGCAGAATCCAGTCCAATTGGAATGAACGGCAGTAGAGGCAGAATCTAGTGTAATTGGAGGCAGAATCCAGTCTAATTGGAATGAATGGCAGTAGAGGCAGAATCCAGTCTAATTGGAATGAACGGCAGTAGAGGCAGAATCCTGTGTTTGTCACCTGGTGTTATAACCTTTCTAGTTATTTCGGATCGAACCACACAGACACCAGATTTAACTTGCCAGCTATTTTACTCTCCACTTTGTACGTGATCACGTTGATGACGTCACATCAATACACAACATCCCCCCTTTACTTGAATATGAACTTAACCCAACTAAACAAATTCTCATTCACATTTTCTTACAACTCAAGACAGTTCAGAACATTCAAAGTACATTTAACTGCTCCCTTAATAGAACATCAACAATGCTTTCAAAACGGTGCACTAAACCGCAACATAACTCTTAATTCAATTTCTACTTGTTTTCCTACTTGCATAGCCTAACCTTCATCTGTCACTCAACAACATAGTCTCTAAACCTTCCCGGGCAATTTGGTTTGACTCTGGGGTCTGCAAGGTTTAGGAATCTGTTCATCTCTGAAATGTTTCACAGTTCTCTTTGCATTCCTCTGCACTTCCCTTTTGCTCCTTATCATAATTTGGCTCTTGATCACATTTCCTTTCCCCATACAATGTTGGTGTTTCCACAGACAGAAAATTCTTGACAAATGTCGTATTCCGTGCATACTTTGCTCCAGTTGGTGACTTAACGACACCGCTGTTACCTTCTCTGCGTACGACTTTGTGAGGAGTGCTGTGAAATGTTGTTGTGAACTTGTCTGTTTTATCCTGCTTCACAAGCACTTGATCTCCAACCTCTATGTCTGATGTCTTAGCGCCTCGTCTGTGGTCTGTGTATATCTTGGCTTTTCATTTCTGCTCTGCGCCTTTGTCTCGAGCTTCAAGGTCACTGTGTGGAGTTGTGATGTCTGGTAACTTACCTCTGATCTTCCTCTGAAAAGTTCCGCTGGGCTTTTGCCCGTTGTGGCATGTTGTATGGACCTGTAGACAGTCACATATTTGCGTAGCTCTCTTTTCCAATCCTGGCCCTCAGCTTGGGCAATCCGTACTCGTTTCATCAGTGATGCGTTTTGTCTTTCCACTTCTCCATTTGCTTGCGCCCACTTTGGAGTTGTTTTGATATGGTGTATTCCGTTCTCCTGACAAAAAGCCTAAAACTGATTGGACTTGAATTGTGGACCACAATCCGATGTGATTGTTAAAGGAAGTCCGTGCCGACTGAAAATGTCTTCCAAACGGTCAATCACTTTTTCCGCCGTTGTTAACTTGAGGATTGCATATTCATAGTACCTGCTGTAATAGTCGACAACAACCAGAATCGAATGTCCATCCGTTAAAGGACCAAGTAAGTCTGTGGCTAAGTTTTGCCATGGCCCTTCAGGCATCACTGTGGGCGACAGTGGTTCAGAAAGATCTGGTTTCCACCAGCTGACAACCATGACATGTCCTCACAAGTCTTTCTGCGGCCCTGTCCATTCCGGGCCACCAAACCTTTGTTCTCAGGTGTTGTTTTGTTCCTACCACACCAAGATGACCCTCATGTGCCAACTGTTACGCTCTTCCTCGCAGCGACTGTGGCAAAACAATTCTTGTTCTTCTGAGTATTATTTGGGCAATGACACGTAGCTCACCTGCAATATGTCTGTATGCAGGACAGTCATCAAAACAACTTGTTTGAATAGCAGTTCTCAGTCTCTGTAATTCCACATAATTTGCTGATATCTGCTCGACTTCCTTGGTGGTCAGGGCGCTGGGTGTCGCACAAACTGCTATAAACCGCACATATTCCTCTGCATTATGTGTGTGCATCTCACCTTTGGCTGATTGGCCCAGCAGACGTGACAGAGGATCTGCAATGTTGTGTGTTCCAGGTATATGCATCACCCGGAAATCATAGGGCTGTAATCTCAAGACCCACCTTTCGATTCGTGCGCATGGTTTTGAGCGAGGGCTATAAATTGCCTCCAAGGCTTTGTGGTCTGTGACGAGATCAAACTTCCGACCATAAACGTAGGGGTGCAATCGTTCACATGACCACACCAGAGCAAGTGCTTTGCGCTCTATTTGTGAATACCTTTGTTCACACTCTGTCAAGCTCCTGCTCACATAACAGACAGGAACCATTCCCTCACGTTGTTCCTGAACTAGTACTGCTCCAATGCCCTATGGTCCAGCATCGGCAATGACTTTTGTTGGTGCGTCCTTGTCAAAGTAAGCCAGTGTTGTGGCCTCGGCCAACTTATCTTTGAGAGTTTTGAAAGCATTCTTTTGGTCAGTTCCAAAATGAAATTTGGTGTCTTTTTTTGTCAGTCTGCGCAGAGGTTCTGAGATGCTCGCAAACTGAGGTATGAAATGGCTACTATAGCCAGCTAAACCGAGGAAACTTCTCACCTCTGAAATGTTTTCAGGCTCTCTTGCCTCCACAACTGCTTTCACCCTCTCTGCCGTCGGGCCTATGCCTTTCACTGACAGCAGCATGCCCATAAACACCAGTTTGTCCATGTTAAACTGGCACTTCTCTACCTTCAGAGTCAAGCTGCAGCTTTCCAGTCTCTTTAGTACAGCATGCATTCTTTTCTCATGAGTCTCTTCGTCCACCGCATGGACGATGATGTCATCTGATATGTTCTCTACTCCTTCGATGCCAGCTAAAACAGTGGCTATTTCGTGCTGGTACTGCTCACTTGCAGACGAAAACTCCAAACACCAGTCTTTTGAACCTATATTTGCGCCATTACGAACGGCGAAAGTGGTGATGTCTCTTGATTCTGGGGTCAATTCCAGCTGATGGTACCCCCACTTTAGGTCTAGTTTGCTGAAAATGACTGACCCATTCATTCCTTGCAACAGTTCATCCACTGTGGGAATCGGAAACCGCCAACGAATGATTGCAGTGTTTGCTTGTCTCATGTCCAAACACATCCTTATTTCCCCATTGGCTTTGGGTACAATAACAACAGGGTTTACCCAAGGGGCTCCGTTGACTTTCTCCATAATGTCCACGTGGAGCAGCTCTTTTATTCTTTCCTCAACAGCCTCTCTGAGCTGGAACGGGACGCGTCTAAGGGGCTGTGCAACTGGCGTCACTGTGCTGTCTATGTGCAGGCTAATTTGTTTTGTGTTTAGTTTGCCTACTCCACAGAACAATTTGGGGTACTTCTGTCGTATCATGGACTCCACATCACTCACCGCTGCAACATTAGCTCCAATCCTCAGCACTCCTAATTTAACTGCTGTGTCTTTTCCGAGCAGTGGCTCCCCTCTCCCGCAAATAACGGTAATCTCAGCTATTGTGCCGCGTTTTCCGATTCCGACCTCACACCAGAAAATTCCTTTCACTGGTAAGGGTTCACTTGATGAGTATGCATACAGTTTTTTGTCTGATTTGGCAGAGTTGCATTTGATCTTTTTTTTTTTCTTTCAGCATTTCCCAAGTTCCTTCATCCACTATGTTGCTTGTTGCTCCTGAGTCAACTAACATGGGTAGACTGACACCTCCAACTGAAAATGTTATTCTGTCCATGTTGCTCTCTTCTCTTACAACAAATGCAAAGTCTTGATTTTTCACATCTGATTCAACTCTTTTCACTGTCTGTCTTACACTTTCCTTTGTTTTACACATTTTTGCAAAATGATCTCTTCCATTGCACTTTCTGCATGATTTTCCACGTGCGGGACATTTATAATATTTTGCAAAAATGACCTGTCTGTCCGCATCTGTAGCAGGTTTTGTTTGTATCAGCACTACCTTTACTACATTGCATTCCTTTTTTCTGATCTCTCACTCCTTTTCTGGACACCGTCTCTTTCACTTCAGTCTCTGGAGAAATGTGCAACGCCGCCATCTGCAGTTCAACACGTTCAAAACCGTTCCTTCCTCCAGCAATTTTCTACGCACGTATTCGGAGCTGCACCGACTCAAAACAGCATCTCTTAATTGCTTGTCTTTATCAGCTCCAAAATCACAATATTTTGCCGCTTGCCTGAAACATGTGGCAAACTGTTGCGCGGTCTGTCCCGTTTTCTGTTTTAGCTGATAAAACGCCTGTCTTGCAAACGCCGTGTTTACCTGCGGCACAAAGTATGCGTTCAGTGCTGTTACTGCCTGCGCGTAGTCTGTTGGCCCTCCTGTGTCAGCGAGTGTGGAGACAATATCCTGCACATCTGTCCCAGCGTGCTGTAGGAGCAAGGCTCTCCGTCTTTGCTTTGTAGCGTCGGGTGCATCGTCAGTCAGGATCAAACCCTTTCCGTCGGCAAAAAGTTAAAATGCATTTAGCCATCTTGTCCACCGCGGACCCAACGTGGCTGGATCGCTGTAGCAGTCGAACTTGGGGACGGTACCGTCCATCTTTAACGCGCGCCGCCTATCTCCACTAAACTTTCAGTTAACTGATATAAAGTAGTCGGCGTGACGCACGTCTAACTCACTTTCAGATTTAACTAACGAGTGAGTCCTTGTTGCAACATCCTCGTCGCCAATGTTATAACCTTTCTAGTTATTTCGGATCGAACCACACAGACACCAGATTTAACTTGCCAACTATTTTACTCTCCACTTTGTATGTGATCGCGTTGATGACGTCACATCAAGAGACAACACCTGGGTGTGGGTTCTTGTATGTGTATGTTTCACGTTAGTTCACGGTTTGGATACTCGCCTTGTTTATTTTTGGTACTTGTTAATACGAACAAGTTAAATAAAAAGGAATGTCTCTCCACCAACGCTCTGCTTCTCGTCCCGTCTCTTCGAATCGTGACATTTGAGTGATTTCATTCCTCAAAAACTGTCTGGCTGCTAGATAACAAACATACAGTGCATATACATTCTTCAAATTCATTATTTTATACAAAATCTTATCACAGCAATGGCAAACCTTGGTTGACAAAATTGCTGACCTTTTTCCCATCATAATTAGGTTCATGTCCATTCTAGTATTATAAATCCAAATTCTATTAAGTTAATTGCCTTTCTCAAGCACACATTGACAGATGTTTCACCTAGTTGGCTCAGGGATTCAAACCAGCAACCAAGGAGAGGAATAGTTTTCATATTTTATCCTCAGATGAATAAATTAATACATTCCTGGGGAATTACAGTACTGAATCCCTTTATTGTCTTGAAAGAATGAGGCTCTATGAAAGTCAATCTCTTAGAGGACGTCTTAGCTGTCTTTGATTCATATTCCATGTGGAAATGAGGCTCTATGAAAGTGGATCTCTTAGAGGACGTCTTTGGTTCATATTCCGTGTGGAATTGTTCACGATTTCTTATTGAACATCAAGGCTCAGGCTGACTAAATGATTAAGCTATTAATGTCTTTCATCAGCATTGATCCTTAATTTCTAAGCTTTACTAGCAATCAATATCAACTCCGTTCCATCTCATATTGCTCAAATAAACAGCAAACCTGGTTTAAAAAAAACAGACAAAGTAACACCTCACGACACAATGCCTCTCCCCTATTTGACCTAGATACTTTGTGTGTATGTATTGATATGTAAGCTACGTGTGCCTTTTTAAAATTGATGTAGTTCTGTCCTTGAGCTGTCCTTGTCTATTAATGTTCTTTATTATGTAATGTTTCATGTTTTGTGTGGACCCCAGGAAGAGTAGCTGAATACCAAATAGATACATGAGATGAGTGAATAGATACACAACATGACCAAAAGTATGTGGACACCATCTCATTCCAAAATCATGGGCATTAATCTGGAGTTGGTCCCCCCTTTGCTGCTATTACAGCCTTCACTCTTCTGGAAAGGCTTTCCACTAGATGTTGGAACTTTGCTGCGGGGACTTGCTTCCATTCAGCCACAGACGCATTAGTGAGGTCAGGCACTGATGTTGGGCGATTAGGCCTGGCTCACAGTTGGAGTTCCAATTTATCCCAAAGGTGTTCAATGGGGTTGAGGTGAGAGCTCTGTGCAGGTGAGTCAAGTTATTCAACACCGGTCTCAACAAACATTTCTGTATGAACCTCGCTTGTGCACAGGGGACATTGTCATGCTGAAACAGGAAAGAGCCTTCCCCAAACTGTTGCCACAAAGTTGGAACCAAATAATCTTCTAGAATGTAATTGTATGCTGTAGCGTTAAGATTTCCTTTCACTGGAACTAAGGGACCTAGCCCGAACCATGAAAAACAGCCCCAGGCCATTATTCCTCCTCCACCAAACTTTACAGTTGGCATTGTACATTTGGGCAGGTAGCGTTCTCCTGGTATCCGTTAAAGGTGAAGCATGATTCATCACTCCAGAGAACTGCTCCAGAGTCCAAAGGCGGCAAGCTTTACACCACTCCAACCAACGCTTGGCATTGCGCATGGTGATCTTAGGCTTGTGTGCGGCTGCTCGGCCATGGAAATCCATTTCATGAAGCTCCCGACGAACAGTGCCGGCGTTGCTTCCAGAGGCAGTTTGGAACTCGGTAATGAGTGTTGCAAACGAGGACAGACGATTTTTATGCGCTACGTGCTTCAGCACTCGGCGGTCCCTATCAGCAACGGATGTGGCTGAAATAGATTAATCAACTCATTTGAAGGGGTGTCCACATACTTTTGTAGATATAGTGTACATTGACATCCAAATGTTCTACTACAGTAGTTGCTGTAGCAGGTGGGGGGGAATTAAAATGTTCTATGGTATCTTTGCCATTCTCAATGAGAGAGGATAGTAGACCTGGCTGAGTGCTACTATAGAGAGGATAGTAGACCTGGCTGAGTGCTTCTATAGAGAGGATAGTAGACCTGGCTGAGTGCTACTATAGAGAGGATAGTAGACCTGGCTGAGTACTTCTACAGAGAGGGTAGTAGACCTGGCTGAGTGCTACTATAGAGAGGATAGTAGACCTGGCTGAGTGCTTCTATTGAGAGGATAGTAGACCTGGCTGAGTGCTTCTATAGAGAGGATAGTAGACCTGGCTGAGTGCTACTATAGAGAGGATCGTAGACCTGGCTGAGTGCTTCTATAGAGAGGATAGTAGACCTGGCTGAGTGCTACTATAGAGAGGATAGTAGACCTGGCTGAGTACTTCTACAGAGAGGATAGTAGACCTGGCTGAGTGCTACTATAGAGAGGATAGTAGATAGATAGATAGATAGATAGATAGATAGATAGATAGATAGATAGATAGATAGATAGATAGATAGATAGATAGATAGATAGATAGATAGATAGATAGATAGATAGATAGATAGATAGATAGATAGATAGATAGATAGATAGATAGATAGATAGATAGATAGATAGATAGAAAAAAAACTCCTGTACAGATATCTGTAGTTTTCTATTATTCATGAGGCAAAGTTTTTAAAAATATATATATTTATTTTCTATTAGGAAATACAGTTGATCACTGATCACACACTATAAAATGTAGGATTCATTCACATTCAAACCAGTATAGAATAAATAAATAAATAAATACATCAATAAATAAATAAATACATACATATTCAATTAATATATAATTAGTACATTCATTTTAAACATTCTGTAATTCAATATAAAATTACCTTATTTGAGAACAATTATGCTTTTCATGATGGAAGTACATAGTACCGTATATCAAGCAAATGTTTTTAGTCTGACTACAAACAGAAATGGGAAGAATACTGACTGTTATCTTTAAGACATATTTCAAAAATTATAATTTAACAAAAAAATATGTTTGTTTAAATAAATACATAAAAAAACAATAAAAACATAGTGATCCAATCAGTAAGTAGCACAACCTAAACCTCAGAATAGTCTATAAATAATAATTACTTCTGTCACAAAGAGAGATGCAGCATATTTATAGATATCTTCATCTATAAGATATAGAGATAATCTAATTATCTCTACGTTAACAATCCTTTTCATTCATGTTCTTGAGGAAGGATTTGTACCCCGTTAGAACAATAATAGTCTTCTTTTTACTGTGTTTCGTCGTTTTGTTCATCATGGGGCAGATACCGGCCTCCTTTAAAAATATAAATAATTAAGCCATTAGTATGTAGCCTTCGGGGGCCCTGAACCAACTTCAACCTCCACAGGTAGAGTATGCGGAACTGTGCCGTAGCTGGACCTGAACTGAGTGCTACCATCTGCCAATAACACTTCATTAAACAGTGACTGCGTCCCAAATGTCGCCTTATTCCAATGGGCCCTGGTCAAAAGTCGTGCACTATATAGGGAATTGGGTGCCATTTAGGAAGCATCCAGAGAGTGTTCAGGGAGTGACCTGTCAAAAACAATTCAATAAGCAGTGTGTATTAAACAGCTAGTGTTCAGAAACTCACCTCAGGGGCAGAGATCTGAAGCAGAGCCTGGATGTTCTTCTGCAGTCTGTTCAGAAGTGGTTTGTGTTCCTCGGTCCGGGCATTAACCTTGCTGACCACAAGCTTCAGCTCAGTGGCAAACACCAACTGGCACTCACACTGCAACAAACACATGAGGAGACAACAGTTAAGACAACAGCTGTTATGCATACACTACAGACGTGTGTGTGTGTGTGTGTTGATTGATTGATTGATTGATGAAGGATCGATGACTTACTGGTTTCTCACGCATTTCTTGTGATGGTCCTCTGTACTGCTTCGGCTGTATGATTGAAGAAAAACAGTGTCATTGGATAAGAAAGACGCAGGCTACATTCAGGCTACATTCAGGCTACTGGCTCCATCTCACTGTCTCTGTGGACTTATTTACTTTAGATAACATCTCTTGTTGAACCAATGCCCTGCCACGATGATGCACATAGTATGGAACTCACCACCCATCTGCACATAGTATGGAACTCATACCCATCTGCATATAGTATGGAACTCACCGCCCATCTGCACATAGTATGGAACTCACCGCCCAACTGCTCACATGTACAACTTTGAGCTCAACTCTAAGTGCATCCCAAATGACACCCTTTTACCCATATATTGCACTACTTTGGTCAAAAGTAGTGCCCTATATAGGGAATAGGGTGCCATTTGTGGCACAACTCTAACTACCAGTGATAACAATCATTACTAGGCCTATTACTTACAAAAGAGAAGTTCTCCTGAGTGAGGTTGCTCAAGTCTTCCAGGATCTCTGTGTGTAAGTTGTTGCCCAGACAGAGATGCAGCAACACAACGACAACAACAGACTTCATCATTTTCATACTGTGATCTCTGTTTGTCTGTCTATTACTATTTTTGTTTCTCTCTGTCTCTCTCTGTCTCTCTCTGTCTCTCTCTGTCTCTCTGTCTCTCTCTGTTTCTCTCGTCTGTTGGTCCTTGTAGAATGCTTGATGTGAGTATGACAGAGATCAGCAGCATTGATGCTTTATATAGCAAACAGACAGGAAGTTGTTGTGAGAGGGTGTACAGAAACCGTGATGTCACTGAAACATCCCAGCCATCAGGCCCTGGTCGGAGAGATCAAGGAAATCACAGTATCATCATTCTCACCATCACCATCACCATCATCCTCATCACCACAGGAATTAATCGTCAGGGAAGACATTCGTTCATATATGAATCTGATAAAGATGTTAAATTATTATGATAGATAGTTTCACGGTGTTGTGTCCAGGACCATGTATGTTAACAAAATGTTGACTTGTTAAATGAAAATCTATTAAAGTTTTTTAGAACTGCCGCTCTCTCGTTCCAGACCAGCAGATGTATTTTTAGAGTGTGTGTGCACATAGTGAGATAAATCCCTCTCTTGAACTGGCAAAGCTATGGACAGTCAATGTATTGCACTCTGCTTTCATCCAATATAGGCTCTAATAGGTTGTGCAACGTTTTGTGGAAGAGTTTTGACGATGTAGAAGGGTGCGTCACTTCCTGTCCGGTTTGTCCCCCACTCAGGCTTGTGCAGTGGAGGGGATCTTTCGTGGGCTATACTCAGCCTTGTCTCAGGGTAGTAAGTTGGTGGTTGTTTATATAACTCTAATGTGCTTTGGCAGAGTGGGTGGGGTTATATCCTGCCTGGTTGGCCCTGTCCGGGGGTATTGTCTGGGGTATTGTCGGAAGGGGCCACAGTGTCTCCCGACCCCCCCTGTCTCAGCCTCCAGTATCTATGCTGCAATAGTCTATGTGCCAGGGGGCTAGGGTCAGTTTGTTAAATCAGATTTTATTACTCAGTGTCTTGTGTGAATTTAAGTATGCTCCCTCTAATTCTCTCCCTCTCCCACTCTACCTCCCCTCCCGGAGGACCTGAGCCCTAGGACCATGCTTCAGGACTACCTGCCGTGATGACTCCTAGCTGTCCCCAGTCCACCTGGTCGTTTTTTTTATTTTTTATTTCACCTTTATTTAACCAGGTAGGCCAGATGAGAACAAGTTCTCATTTACAACTGCGACCTGGACAAGACAAAGCAAAGCAGTGCAACAAAAACAACAACACAGAGTTACACACAGGATAAACAAACGTACAATCAATAACACGATAGAAAATCTATGTACAGTGTGTGCAAATGTAGTAAGATTAGGAAGGTTGTGCTGCTGCACCGGTTTCAACTCTTCTGCCTGTGGTTATTTTTATTTTTTTTTATTTTTTTTTACCTTTATTTTACTAGGCAAGTCAGTTAAGAACAAATTCTTATTTTCAATGACAGCCTAGGAACAGTGGGTTAACTGCCTTGTTCAGGGGCAGAACGACAGATTTTTACCTTGTCAGCTCGGGGATTCGATCCAGCAACCTTTCGGTTACGGGCCCAACACTCTAACCACTGGGCTACCTGCCGCCCCAAAACATGTTGTTATGAAACAACAACAAAAAATGGTCATCTCCAGTTCAGTTAGGTTTGATGGTTGCCGAGCATGGACAGCCCGCTTCAAATCATCCCACAGATTCTCAATGATATTCAGGTCTGGGGACTGGGATGGCCATTCCAGAACATTGTACTCTGCATAAATGCCTGTGTAGATTTTGAGCAGTGTTTTGGGTCGTTGTCTTGTTGAAATATACAGCCCCGGCGTAACTTCAACATTATTCCCAAGAATCTGCTGATATTGAGTGGAATCCATGCGACCCTCAACTTTAACAAGATTCCCAGTACCGGCACTGGCCACACAGCCCCACAGCATGATGGAACCCCCACCAAATTTTACTGTGGGTAGCAAGTGTTTTCCTTGGAACGCTGTGTTCTTTTGCCGCCATGCATAACGCCCCTTGTTATGACCAAATAACTCCATCTTTGTTTCATCAGTCCACAGCACCTTATTCCAAAATGAAGCTGACTTGTCCAAATGCGCGTTTGCATACCTCAAGCGACTCTGTTTGTGGCGTGTGTGCAGAAAAGGCTTCTTCCGCATCACTCTCCCGTACAGCTTCTCCTTGTGCAAAGTGCGCTGAATTGTTGAACGATGCACAGTGACACCATCTGCAGCAAGATGATGTTGTAGGTCTTTGGAGGTGGTGTGTGGGCTGTTTTTGACCGTTCTCACCATCCTTCGCCTTTGCCTCTCCGATATTTTACTTGGCCTGCCACTTCTGGCCTTAACAAGAACTGTGCCTGTGGTCTTCCATTTCCTCACTATGTTCCTCACAGTGGACACTGACAGCTTACATCTCTGCGATAGCTTTTTGTAGCCTTCCCCAACCATAATGTTGAACAATCTTTGTTTTCAGGTCATTTGAGAGTTGTTTTGAGGCCCCCATGTTGCCACTCTTCAGAGGAGAGAACAACAACTTGCAATTGGCCACCTGAAATACCTTTTCTCATGATTGGATGCACTTGTCTATGAAGTTCAAGGCTTAATGAGCTCACCAAACCAATTGTGTGTTCCAATTAATCAGTGCTAAGTAGTTACAGGTATTCAAATCAACAGAATGACAAGGGTGCCCAAATTTTTGCATAGCCTATTTTTCACATCTGATTTAATTTCATACAACTTAATATTGCTACACTAAAAATCTTTGTCTGGACAATACCCCAGTACTCAGCTTTTATTAGAAAATGAATGGCATGTCACTGTGATCATTTTCTGTGAAGACAGAGTAAATTATTATGCAGCCTCAGAGGGGTGCCCAAACGTTTTCATACGACTGTATATTTATCTGGTTGCACAGACAGACCTGCCTCTCGAGCCTGCTTGAAGCACTCTGACCTAGCTTGAAACCATATTACACATCTGCAAATAAGACAGATCTACCATGAAATAACTCTAGGCATCTTCCAACCACCATATGCACTTCACAGATCAGGCAAGTTGCACACTGGGTCTGCAAATAAAATGGCACCCTACGGAACCCCATGGTCTCTGGTCAAAAGTAGTGCACAATATAGGGAACAGGGCGACATTTCGGACATACACAAGCTATCAGTCTTGTCAGTGTAAAAAATACTTTCCAGTGAAGAAATGTGGGGTTTTTCAGCCTTCTCTAGTGAGAGAGGAAGTGTACTACTAATACCCTGTGTGAAGTAGAGTTTCTGTAGTACTAATAATACCCTGTGTGAAGTAGAGTTTCTGTAGTACTACTAATACCCTGTGTGAAGTAGAGTTTCTGTAGTGCGATACGCCTCAGAGAAATTCAAACAAACAGCCTCAATGACCAAATCAGGTCTCTTTATCAACACTGAGGCGAGTCCTAAAAAAACATCACATACAGATTAAACAACTCTACCGAGTGCCATCTGAAAGAAATTCTGAGAGAGTAAAAGACCTGCGGCATGAACATGTGGAGGTAAGTAATGTACACTTCAGTATTCTGCACTGAACACAGAATGTACATTTCCTGTAGGCCTACAGTATATTGAACTACACAATGTTGTCTTTTTTTCAGAGAGTTTTGCAAATGGATGCTGATGCAATCCCGCATGAATGTATCTTCGTAGATGAGGCTGGGTTTAACCTGACAAAAGGAAGAAGAAGAGGGAGAATCATCGTTGGCGACAGAGCTATTTTGAATGTCCCGGGCCAACGTGGTCGTAACATCACAACGTGCGCTACAATCACGCAGAATGGGGTCCTCCATCGCCATGCCAACTTAGGTCCTTACAACACGGCCCACATACTCACATTTTTAGACAGACTACACAACATCGTCACAGCAGAAGACCAAATGGATGCAGAGCAGATGAGATACATTGTCATCTGGGACAATTTATCTTTCCACCGATCTGCTCTGGTCCAAAACTGGTTTCATCAGCATCAACAATTTTCACTCCAATACCTCCCACCATACCATACATCTCCCTTCCTTAACCCCATTAAGGAGTTTTTTTCGGCATGGCGGTGGAAGGTTTACGATCTCCAGCCCTATGTCAGGATACCATTCATTCAAGCCATGGAGGAGGCCTGCGACCAAATTAATACAGGGTCTGTGCAAGGATGGATGCGCCATTCAAGAAGATTCTTCCCTCGCTGTCCTGTGTTGTGGACGAAGTGCTGTGGCCAGATCCAACTAAGCTTTCTTTTTTGTCAGTTGTTTATGTACTATATTGTATTTAGAATAAGTTCTGTTCTGATTTTCAGATCAAAATGTAACCTTTGGAAATGAATGGATGTATTGACTGATTTTACAATGTGGAAAAAAATATTTTCATCAGTGTGCGGTACTGGTCTTGTGTGTTGTGTTTGGTCAATATATTCATGTACTTTACTCTAACAATATCTCAGACTATATCATTAGAAAAGTAGAAATGTTAAAAGTGTTTTAGATTGAACACAGCAGTGTGTAACTGGTTCAAACATAATCAGATTGTACGAACCAAGTGTGTGCTATACGGTGACAAAATTAGATTTTTATAAATTATTGTATAGTTTTGAATTAAAAGTGTTTCATTTGGCAAAAGATCTGAGGTGTTCTGCTACGTGTGTGTGGTTGTGTGAATTGCGTGTAGTGTTTTGACAAAATGAGCCCTGTTTTCAAAATCGTGCTTAAGCAATCGTTTAAAAAACTGTAATACCCTGTGAGAAGTAGAGTTTCTGTGGTCTCTTTCTATGACACCTTGTCAGATACTACCATCTCAGCCACACTGCCGATGCTGTGTGGGGATGGGGACAGCTCTTGAGGGTTAGATTTATATTCTTCATTTAATTTTCTGTTGGGCCAAGATTTGAATAACTAACCCTAACCTTAACCCAATTCCAATTGCATAATTTGAATGATAAAGGAATGTAAGCTGCTGCCACCTATAAAGTATTTGATTATTGCATGAACCTGGTCAGGACACATGGCAATCTGTGACAAAATAATTTTCCAAATGGCACCCTATTTGTTATACAGTGCACTACTTCTACCAGAGCCCATATAGGGAATAGGGTGCCATTTGGGAAGCACACTATGAGATGGTTATCGCTGCTGTTTAAAATCAGGTTTCCTGTCAGAACTAGATGTTTTCCTTTGCGTCCGATTCACATCTAGAGCCACTCACACATCTCCTCCATGAGTCTGACTCTATCTGACATGAAGGCCGCACATTCAAATTGATACTACATCTACATTTCCTGTACTTTAATCATATGCATGTACCGTATGTCTCCATTAGCCTGCTCTAATAAATTAATGTTCTATTCTTTATTAAATTGTCCCCTCTCCCAGCCTTCCATCTATAGCTGGTATCAGCCAGGCGTTCTGTGTCATGCATTTCTGTTTTGATGTGTGTTTACGTGTTTGCGCTAATTTAATTTGCCCTCAGAGTTGCTATATAATTGCTTATCACTCATGCATGCACACCCCCATAACTAAGTCTAGAATGATTACACTAATTCACTAATATGTCCATGTAGTGGTAGAGCCTCACACTGGTTAAAGCAACTATAGTACATCATCCTAGAGCTATAGGCTGAAGCAAAATAGAATCAAGCAGAAACACCATCCTACCAGATCTGGGTTCAAATATTATTAGAAATAATTAAAATAGTTTGAGCGTTTGCTCTGGCCTGCCTGGAATGCAAAATGGGCGGGTTTCAGGGCAGGGTTGCAGCATTGGGGCTACTCTATCAGTCCAATGGTACTGGTCTTGTGTGTTGTGTTTGGTCAATATATTCATGTACTTTACTCTAACAATATCTCAGACTATATCATTTTAAAATCAGGTTTCCTGTCAGAACTAAATGTTTTCCTTTGCGTCCGATTCACATCTAGAGCCACTCACACATCTCCTCCATGAGTCTGACTCTATCTGACATGAAGGCCGCACATTCAAATTGATACTACATCTACATTTCCTGTACTTTAATCATATTCATATGCATGTACCGTATGTCTCCATTAGCCTGCTCTAATAAATTAAATGTTCAATTCTTTATTAAATTGTCCCCTCTCCCAGCCTTCCATCTATAGCTGGTATCAGCCAGGCGTTCTGTGTCATGCATTTCTGTTTTGATGTGTGTTTACGTGTTTGCGCTAATTTCATTTGCCCTCAGAGTTGCTATATAATTGCTTATCACTCATGCATGCACACCCCCATAACTAAGTCTAGAATGATTACACTAATTCACTAATATGTCCATGTAGTGGTAGAGCCTCACACTGGTTAAAGCAACTATAGTACATCATCCTAGAGCTATAGGCTGAAGCAAAATAGAATCAAGCAGAAACACCATCCTATCAGATCTGGGTTCAAATATTATTAGAAATAATTAAAATAGTTTGAGCGTTTGCTCTGGCCTGCCTGGAATGCAAAATGGGCGGGTTTCAGGGCAGGGTTGCAGCATTGGGGCTACTCTATCAGTCCAATGGTACTGGTCTTGTGTGTTGTGTTTGGTCAATATATTCATGTACTTTACTCTAACAATATCTCAGACTATATAATTTTAAAATCAGGTTTCCTGTCAGAACTAAATGTTTTCCTTTGCGTCCGATTCACATCTAGAGCCACTCACACATCTCCTCCATGAGTCTGACTCTATCTGACATGAAGGCCGCACATTCAAATTGATACTACATCTACATTTCCTGTACTTTAATCATATTCATATGCATGTACCGTATGTCTCCATTAGCCTGCTCTAATAAATTAAATGTTCTATTCTTTATTAAATTGTCCCCTCTCCCAGCCTTCCATCTATAGCTGGTATCAGCCAGGCGTTCTGTGTCATGCATTTCTGTTTTGATGTGTGTTTACGTGTTTGTGCTAATTTCATTTGCCCTCAGAGTTGCTATATAATTGCTTATCACTCATGCATGCACACCCCCATAACTAAGTCTAGAATGATTACACTAATTCACTAATATGTCCATGTAGTGGTAGAGCCTCACACTGGTTAAAGCAACTATAGTACATCATCCTAGAGCTATAGGCTGAAGCAAAATAGAATCAAGCAGAAACACCATCCTATCAGATCTGGGTTCAAATATTATTAGAAATAATTAAAATAGTTTGAGCGTTTGCTCTGGCCTGCCTGGAATGCAAAATGGGCGGGTTTCAGGGCAGGGTTGCAGCATTGGGGCTACTCTATCAGTCCAATGGTACTGGTCTTGTGTGTTGTGTTTGGTCAATATATTCATGTACTTTACTCTAACAATATCTCAGACTATATCATTTTAAAATCAGGTTTCCTGTCAGAACTAGATGTTTTCCTTTGCGTCCGATTCACATCTAGAGCCACTCACACATCTCCTCCATGAGTCTGACTCTATCTGACATGAAGGCCGCACATTCAAATTGATACTACATCTACATTTCCTGTACTTTAATCATATGCATGTACCGTATGTCTCCATTAGCCTGCTCTAATAAATTAAATGTTCAATTCTTTATTAAATTGTCCCCTCTCCCAGCCTTCCATCTATAGCTGGTATCAGCCAGGCGTTCTGTGTCATGCATTTCTGTTTTGATGTGTGTTTACGTGTTTGCGCTAATTTCATTTGCCCTCAGAGTTGCTATATAATTGCTTATCACTCATGCATGCACACCCCCATAACTAAGTCTAGAATGATTACACTAATTCACTAATATGTCCATGTAGTGGTAGAGCCTCACACTGGTTAAAGCAACTATAGTACATCATCCTAGAGCTATAGGCTGAAGCAAAATAGAATCAAGCAGAAACACCATCCTACCAGATCTGGGTTCAAATATTATTAGAAATAATTAAAATAGTTTGAGCGTTTGCTCTGGCCTGCCTGGAATGCAAAATGGGCGGGTTTCAGGGCAGGGTTGCAGCATTGGGGCTACTCTATCAGTCCAATGGTACTGGTCTTGTGTGTTGTGTTTGGTCAATATATTCATGTACTTTACTCTAACAATATCTCAGACTATATCATTTTAAAATCAGGTTTCCTGTCAGAACTAAATGTTTTCCTTTGCGTCCGATTCACATCTAGAGCCACTCACACATCTCCTCCATGAGTCTGACTCTATCTGACATGAAGGCCGCACATTCAAATTGATACTACATCTACATTTCCTGTACTTTAATCATATTCATATGCATGTACCGTATGTCTCCATTAGCCTGCTCTAATAAATTAAATGTTCAATTCTTTATTAAATTGTCCCCTCTCCCAGCCTTCCATCTATAGCTGGTATCAGCCAGGCGTTCTGTGTCATGCATTTCTGTTTTGATGTGTGTTTACGTGTTTGCGCTAATTTCATTTGCCCTCAGAGTTGCTATATAATTGCTTATCACTCATGCATGCACACCCCCATAACTAAGTCTAGAATGATTACACTAATTCACTAATATGTCCATGTAGTGGTAGAGCCTCACACTGGTTAAAGCAACTATAGTACATCATCCTAGAGCTATAGGCTGAAGCAAAATAGAATCAAGCAGAAACACCATCCTATCAGATCTGGGTTCAAATATTATTAGAAATAATTAAAATAGTTTGAGCGTTTGCTCTGGCCTGCCTGGAATGCAAAATGGGCGGGTTTCAGGGCAGGGTTGCAGCATTGGGGCTACTCTATCAGTCCAATGGTACTGGTCTTGTGTGTTGTGTTTGGTCAATATATTCATGTACTTTACTCTAACAATATCTCAGACTATATCATTTTAAAATCAGGTTTCCTGTCAGAACTAAATGTTTTCCTTTGCGTCCGATTCACATCTAGAGCCACTCACACATCTCCTCCATGAGTCTGACTCTATCTGACATGAAGGCCGCACATTCAAATTGATACTACATCTACATTTCCTGTACTTTAATCATATTCATATGCATGTACCGTATGTCTCCATTAGCCTGCTCTAATAAATTAAATGTTCTATTCTTTATTAAATTGTCCCCTCTCCCAGCCTTCCATCTATAGCTGGTATCAGCCAGGCGTTCTGTGTCATGCATTTCTGTTTTGATGTGTGTTTACGTGTTTGCGCTAATTTCATTTGCCCTCAGAGTTGCTATATAATTGCTTATCACTCATGCATGCACACCCCCATAACTAAGTCTAGAATGATTACACTAATTCACTAATATGTCCATGTAGTGGTAGAGCCTCACACTGGTTAAAGCAACTATAGTACATCATCCTAGAGCTATAGGCTGAAGCAAAATAGAATCAAGCAGAAACACCATCCTATCAGATCTGGGTTCAAATATTATTAGAAATAATTAAAATAGTTTGAGCGTTTGCTCTGGCCTGCCTGGAATGCAAAATGGGCGGGTTTCAGGGCAGGGTTGCAGCATTGGGGCTACTCTATCAGTCCAATGGTACTGGTCTTGTGTGTTGTGTTTGGTCAATATATTCATGTACTTTACTCTAACAATATCTCAGACTATATCATTTTAAAATCAGGTTTCCTGTCAGAACTAAATGTTTTCCTTTGCGTCCGATTCACATCTAGAGCCACTCACACATCTCCTCCATGAGTCTGACTCTATCTGACATGAAGGCCGCACATTCAAATTGATACTACATCTACATTTCCTGTACTTTAATCATATTCATATGCATGTACCGTATGTCTCCATTAGCCTGCTCTAATAAATTAAATGTTCAATTCTTTATTAAATTGTCCCCTCTCCCAGCCTTCCATCTATAGCTGGTATCAGCCAGGCGTTCTGTGTCATGCATTTCTGTTTTGATGTGTGTTTACGTGTTTGCGCTAATTTCATTTGCCCTCAGAGTTGCTATATAATTGCTTATCACTCATGCATGCACACCC
This sequence comes from Thymallus thymallus, assembly GCA_023634145.1. Taxonomy (NCBI): domain Eukaryota; kingdom Metazoa; phylum Chordata; class Actinopteri; order Salmoniformes; family Salmonidae; genus Thymallus; species Thymallus thymallus. The sequence goes on along the minus strand of CM042385.1, from coordinate 6,997,315 downwards.
CCATAACTAAGTCTAGAATGATTACACTAATTCACTAATATGTCCATGTAGTGGTAGAGCCTCACACTGGTTAAAGCAACTATAGTACATCATCCTAGAGCTATAGGCTGAAGCAAAATAGAATCAAGCAGAAACACCATCCTATCAGATCTGGGTTCAAATATTATTAGAAATAATTAAAATAGTTTGAGCGTTTGCTCTGGCCTGCCTGGAATGCAAAATGGGCGGGTTTCAGGGCAGGGTTGCAGCATTGGGGCTACTCTATCAGTCCAATGGTACTGGTCTTGTGTGTTGTGTTTGGTCAATATATTCATGTACTTTACTCTAACAATATCTATTATATTCATCTTTTCTCTGGGTGAAATATAGAGATCCTCTGACTGCAGATAAGAGACTGTGGAAGTCACTGTGGTTACCAGTGATAGCCCACATAGATATCCATTCCCCATCCCCAAACCATCCCCATCTCCATCCCCTCCGAGCCACCGTCCCTGTCCAACCCAACCAAACAACTACCCACCTGATGTTCCAACGACCAATGAAACAAGGAGAAAGAAAAACACAATAAAACAACGACGTAGAACAAAAGACAAGGGTACTAATTAAAACAGCAAGGTCAACTGTGACAACAAAAGACAAGGGTAATAATTAAAACAGCAAGGTCAACTGTGATAACAAAAGACAAGGGTAATAATTAAAACAGCAAGGTCAACTGTGACAACAAAAGACAAGGGTAATAATTAAAACAGCAAGGTCAACTGTGACAACAAAAGACAAGGGTAATAATTAAAACAGCAAGGTCAACTGTGACAACAAAAGACAAGGGTAATAATTAAAACAGCAAGGTCAACTGTGACAACAAAAGACAAGGGTAATAATTAAAACAGCAAGGTCAACTGTGACAACAAAAGACAAGGGTAATAATTAAAACAGCAAGGTCAACTGTGACAACAAAAGACAAGGGTAATAATTAAAACAGCAAGGTCAACTGTGACAACAAAAGACAAGGGTAATAATTAAAACAGCAAGGTCAACTGAGCATGTTTGTGTGCATGTGTGGCACTATTTACGTGTGTGTGTGTGTGTGTGTGTGTGTGTGTGTGTGTGTGTGTGTGTGTGTGTGTGTGTGTGTGTGTGTGTGTCAGCAACTTTCCACATCCCAACCCTCCGCTTCCCTCAGCCCATCCCACTTTTCTCTGCTGGCCGCACTCTTCGGATTTCTACATGCCAGATAGCTTTCAACTATGTTGGGATGTTTAACATACAATTTGAATATAATCGAATAGAATCCACAGAGTTGAACATAAGTAAGGTATCTACACTTATCTACACTTATCATAATTGGGTTTTAGTCCAGAGAGGCCATTGCAGGGATCTGGCTTGTGGACTTAATATAAAACTTGAGTCATCGGCATACATGGACACCTCTGTTTTTAAGCCTTGGATTTCTAATCCTCTAATGTTGTTATTTGATCTGATTGTAACGAATAGATATGGTAACACTCGGACACCCTTGTTTAATTCTTCTTGACAGTTCAAAACTCTCTGAGAAGTAGCCATATTTAACATGTTATACCTGGGGTTACTATACATAACTTTGACCCATTGAATAAGAGACTCACCTAAATGTTAAAAAATCCAGGCATTTACATATACATTCCAGCCATACTTTATCAAAGGCATTTTCAAAATCTGCTATGGTAGTATTGTGGTTTGTATGGGATTTGCCTCACCCCTAGAGAGAACTCTCACCCACCAAAAGGCCATTCTCTAGCTAGGCCACATGGTAAGAGGCCATAAAAAGAACATTGATTCATTACAATACAATGTATCTGAATGGAGTATGACCCAATATGTTGGTATGTACCCCACCTGATTTCTGTGACAATGGCTGACATTATTGAATTGATTTGTCATCGAATGTTTAACATCAAATGAACATCAAATTTGAGTAGCTGATTTGGTTCTTCTGGGTGCGGAGATTATGTTTAGTTTAAAGTCAGATCTCTAACCTTTTCATTATTCCTATTCAGTGTGATGACTCGATTCTAAAAGTCGTTGGAATCGGAAAGGTGCCATAAGTTTCAGTCAACAGGTGTTGTTTCTTACCTATGTCTCCACACCATCAGTGTGTGGGCAGAGAGATGAGTGGCGAGGTACAAAATATGGGGGGAGTTCTGATGTCAGATAGCGTGATGATAGGAAGCCATCCCTAGTTTTCTCATGACTCAGACAGGAGAGTTGTGAGAACGTCTACACTACAAGCTCCCCCTACCTCATCCTGTCTATCTGGTCTCTGCTATGGTACTTTTCCACCAAGCTTGTTAGCTTGCACGCGAGTGTGTGTGTGTGGGTGGGTGGGTGGGTGTGTACCTACATTTGTGTGTGTGTGTGTGTGTGTGTGTGTGTGTGTGAGAATCTGTTAGAAACCTAAAAGATGACAGATTGTGTGATGATATCAGTCCTGCAACAGTTCCCCGCTCACAATCCATCTATTTCTTTAACCCATCACATAATGTCTATCACACAGACCTCACCATGAGATATATCCACTGATGGAGAAGATAGAGCCATGGGACGTGGAAAGATAATACCACATCACAGTGTGTGAAATTCCCAAACAATAGAAGGAGGTGCTTTGTTCACATCTTCGATCAATTCATCGTTAAATGAATGGACATAAATTGAAAACGCTGTCCTGGAAACGCTGTCCCCTCCCCCACATACCTACCTGTTTTTCTCTCTTTCCGTAATGCTATGATGAGCAAGCAGAGACAGAGGATGTCTCCCAAATGGCACCCTATTCCCTATACAGTGCACTTGTTTGACCATAGAGCTATGGCTCCTGGTCAAAGGTAGTGCACTATATATGGAATAGGGTGCCATTAGAGAGACACCCAGAGATGTTTCAGACTTTACTGGTGACCTATATTACATATATATTTGTGTTCATGTGTGTAGGAGGAATGAGTGATGCTATTTGTTTAGTAACTCCAGTGTTGTGGTTACAACAGAGCTAAATAAAGCCTACTGTATGAGGTGAGAAGAAGGACATGAAACTCCTATGATTTAACAGTAAGGGAGGGGCTTATTACTTTGTACATTTGAGGGGATTTTCAAACCAGAATGTAGTGCAATCCATTGACTTCCTGTGATGCATAACCTCCAACAGTTGGAAAGATAATTTCCTCTCTGGCCAGTAGAGAGCAGTACAGAATGTTGTTCCCTCCACCGCTGTATCAAATGTTATTATTATGTGTAATATGTTTGTGTCTGGGTGGATGTTAGTCCTCATGGAGATGTGCAAAGGGAAGGGATCACTGCTGAATTTCCTCTCCACTTCAGTTTGCTCCTCAATCACCTTGGTTGGAAAGCGACGCAACAGCAGTGATCCCTTCCCTTTGCACATCTCCATGAGGACTAACATCCACCCAGACACAAACATATTGCACATAATAATAACATTTGATACAGCGGTGGAGGGAACAACATTCTGTACTGCTCTCTACTGGCCAGAGAGGAAAGTATCTTTCCAACTGTTGGAGGTTATGCATCACAGGACGTTAATGGATCTAGATGAGAATATGATGCAAAGGAAAACATGTCTGGGTTCTGACAGGAAATCATGAGGCAGCAGAGATAACCATCTCATACTCTGTAACAACACTGCATCCCAAATGAAACCCTATTCCCTATATAGTTCACAACTTTTGACCACTACTTTTGACCAAGGCCATGCAGCCATTCTCTGAAAAAAAGTCTGCAAACCCGAGGTTCATGCTATGGACCACAAATAGATTAGGGGCATATTGCTTGTCTGACTAACTAACTAACTAACTAACTAACTAACTAACTAACTAACTAACCCACATACCCACATGTTTTTCTCTCTTTCCGTAATGCTATGATGAGCAAGCAGAGACAGAGGATGTCTCCCAAATGGCACCCTATTCCCTATACAGTGCACTTGTTTGACCATAGAGCTATGGCTCCTGGTCAAAGGTAGTGCACTATATATGGAATAGGGTGCCATTAGAGAGACACCCAGAGATGTTTCAGACTTTACTGGTGACCTATATTACATATATATTTGTGTTCATGTGTGTAGGAGGAATGAGTGATGCTATTTGTTTAGTAACTCCAGTGTTGTGGTTACAACAGAGCTAAATAAAGCCTACTGTATGAGGTGAGAAGAAGGACATGAAACTCCTATGATTTAACAGTAAGGGAGGGGCTTATTACTTTGTACATTTGAGGGGATTTTCAAACCAGAATGTAGTGCAATCCATTGACTTCCTGTGATGCATAACCTCCAACAGTTGGAAAGATAATTTCCTCTCTGGCCAGTAGAGAGCAGTACAGAATGTTGTTCCCTCCACCGCTGTATCAAATGTTATTATTATGTGTAATATGTTTGTGTCTGGGTGGATGTTAGTCCTCATGGAGATGTGCAAAGGGAAGGGATCACTGCTGAATTTCCTCTCCACTTCAGTTTGCTCCTCAATCACCTTGGTTGGAAAGCGACGCAACAGCAGTGATCCCTTCCCTTTGCACATCTCCATGAGGACTAACATCCACCCAGACACAAACATATTGCACATAATAATAACATTTGATACAGCAACTATAGTACATCATCCTAGAGCTATAGGCTGAAGCAAAATAGAATCAAGCAGAAACACCATCCTACCAGATCTGGGTTCAAATATTATTAGAAATAATTAAAATAGTTTGAGCGTTTGCTCTGGCCTGCCTGGAATGCAAAATGGGCGGGTTTCAGGGCAGGGTTGCAGCATTGGGGCTACTCTATCAGTCCAATGAATCAGGCAAGATCAATCAAGCACAGATCAAATATATTGAATTATTCCAAATACTATTTAAACCCAGGTCAGCCTTCTATGGAGGCATGAAGTAGGCCTACAGTAACTATGTAGCCTGGCTCAAACCCAGAGATATGGCCTGCGTCCCAAATGGGCATTGGTTAAAAGTAGTGCAATATATAGGGAATAGGGTGCCATTTGGGACGCATCACTGTGCCATCATGTTCATCCTCACAGCACAGCAGAAATAGCACAGCCTCTCTTGTCAATTGAGAATGTCCGGCATGGCTAAAGATGACATCATAGTTTCAGTGGTGTTGACAACCCACAGGGATCATCATCAGTGATGTATGAGATAAATTAGCATGGTTGAAAGGCCCAGAGAGCTGCAAGTCACTGTGATTAGGCTAGCTGTGGTGGCCATCTTTTCTCTGGGTGAAATATAGAGATCCTCTGACTGCAGATAAGAGACCGTGGAAGTCACTGTGGTTACCAGTGATAGCCCACATAGATATCCATTCCCCATCCCCAAACCATCCCCATCTCCACCCCCTCCGAGCCACCGTCCCTGTCCAACCCAACCAAACAACTACCCACCTGATGTTCCAACGACCAATGAAACAAGGAGAAAGAAAAACACAATAAAACAACGACGTAGAACAAAAGACAAGGGTAATAATTAAAACAGCAAGGTCAACTGTGACAACAAAAGACAAGGGTAATAATTAAAACAGCAAGGTCAACTGTGACAACAAAAGACAAGGGTAATAATTAAAACAGCAAGGTCAACTGTGACAACAAAAGACAAGGGTAATAATTAAAACAGCAAGGTCAACTGTGACAACAAAAGACAAGGGTAATAATTAAAACAGCAAGGTCAACTGTGACAACAAAAGACAAGGGTAATAATTAAAACAGCAAGGTCAACTGTGACAACAAAAGACAAGGGTAATAATTAAAACAGCAAGGTCAACTGTGACAACAAAAGACAAGGGTAATAATTAAAACAGCAAGGTCAACTGTGACAACAAAAGACAAGGGTAATAATTAAAACAGCAAGGTCAACTGTGACAACAAAAGACAAGGGTAATAATTAAAACAGCAAGGTCAACTGTGACAACAAAAGACAAGGGTAATAATTAAAACAGCAAGGTCAACTGTGACAACAAAAGACAAGAGTAATAATTAAAACAGCAAGGTCAACTGTGACAACAAAAGACAAGGGTAATAATTAAAACAGCAAGGTCAACTGTGACAACAAAAGACAAGGGTAATAATTAAAACAGCAAGGTCAACTGTGACAACAAAAGACAAGGGTAATAATTAAAACAGCAAGGTCAACTGAGCATGTTTGTGTGCATGTGTGGCACTATTTACGTGTGTGTGTGTGTGTGTGTGTGTGTGTGTGTGTGTGTGTGTGTGTGTGTGTGTGTGTAAATTGTACCTCTCACTCAGCAACTTCACTCAGCAACTTTCCACATCCCAACCCTCCGCTTCCCTCAGCCCATCCCACTTTTCTCTGCTGGCCGCACTCTTCGGATTTCTACATGCCAGATAGCTTTCAACTATGTTGGGATGTTTAACATACAATTTGAATATAATCGAATAGAATCCACAGAGTTGAAGATAAGTAAGGTATCTACACTTATCTACACTTATCATAATTGGGTTTTAGTCCAGAGAGGCCATTGCAGGGATCTGGCTTGTGGACTTAATATAAAACTTGAGTCATCGGCATACATGGACACCTCTGTTTTTAAGCCTTGGATTTCTAATCCTCTAATGTTGTTATTTGATCTGATTGTAACGAATAGATATGGTAACACTCGGACACCCTTGTTTAATTCTTCTTGACAGTTCAAAACTCTCTGAGAAGTAGCCATAATTTAACATGTTATACCTGGGGTTACTATACATAACTTTGACCCATTGAATAAGAGACTCACCTAAATGTTAAAAAATCCAGGCATTTACATATACATTCCAGCCATACTTTATCAAAGGCATTTTCAAAATCTGCTATGGTAGTATTGTGGTTTGTATGGGATTTGCCTCACCCCTAGAGAGAACTCTCACCCACCAAAAGGCCATTCTCTAGCTAGGCCACATGGTAAGAGGCCATAAAAAGAACATTGATTCATTACAATACAATGTATCTGAATGGAGTATGACCCAATATGTTGGTATGTACCCCACCTGATTTCTGTGACAATGGCTGACATTATTGAATTGATTTGTCATCGAATGTTTAACATCAAATGAACATCAAATTTGAGTAGCTGATTTGGTTCTTCTGGGTGCGGAGATTATGTTTAGTTTAAAGTCAGATCTCTAACCTTTTCATTATTACTATTCAGTGTGATGACTCGATTCTAAAAGTCGTTTGAATCGGAAAGGTGCCATAAGTTTCAGTCAACAGGTGTTGTTTCTTACCTATGTCTCCACACCATCAGTGTGTGGGCAGAGAGATGAGTGGCGACGTACAAAATATGGGGGGAGTTCTGATGTCAGATAGCGTGATGATAGGAAGCCATCCCTAGTTTTCTCATGACTCAGACAGGAGAGTTGTGAGAACGTCTACACTACAAGCTCCCCCTACCTCATCTTGTCTATCTGGTCTCTGCTATGGTACTTTTCCACCAAGCTTGTTAGCTTGCACGCGAGTGTGTGTGTGTGTGTGTGTGTCTGTGGGTGGATGGATGGGTGTGTACCTACATTTGTGTGTGTGTGTGTGTGTGTGTGTGAGAATCTGTGAGAAACCTAAAAGATGACAGATTGTGTGATGATATCAGTCCTGCAACAGTTCCCCGCTCACAATCCATCTATTTCTTTAACCCATCACATAATGTCTATCACACAGACCTCACCATGAGATATATCCACTGATGGAGAAGATAGAGCCATGGGACGTGGAAAGATAATACCACATCACAGTGTGTGAAATTCCCAAACAATAGAAGGAGGTGCTTTGTTCACATCTTCGATCAATTCATCGTTAAATGAATGGACATAAATTGAAAACGCTGTCCTGGAAACGCTGTCCCCTCCCCCACATACCTACCTGTTTTTCTCTCTTTCCGTAATGCTATGATGAGCAAGCAGAGACAGAGGATGTCTCCCAAATGGCACCCTATTCCCTATACAGTGCACTTGTTTGACCATAGAGCTATGGCTCCTGGTCAAAGGTAGTGCACTATATATGGAATAGGGTGCCATTAGAGAGACACCCAGAGATGTTTCAGACTTTACTGGTGACCTATATTACATATATATTTGTGTTCATGTGTGTAGGAGGAATGAGTGATGCTATTTGTTTAGTAACTCCAGTGTTGTGGTTACAACAGAGCTAAATAAAGCCTACTGTATGAGGTGAGAAGAAGGACATGAAACTCCTATGATTTAACAGTAAGGGAGGGGCTTATTACTTTGTACATTTGAGGGGATTTTCAAACCAGAATGTAGTGCAATCCATTGACTTCCTGTGATGCATAACCTCCAACAGTTGGAAAGATAATTTCCTCTCTGGCCAGTAGAGAGCAGTACAGAATGTTGTTCCCTCCACCGCTGTATCAAATGTTATTATTATGTGTAATATGTTTGTGTCTGGGTGGATGTTAGTCCTCATGGAGATGTGCAAAGGGAAGGGATCACTGCTGAATTTCCTCTCCACTTCAGTTTGCTCCTCAATCACCTTGGTTGGAAAGCGACGCAACAGCAGTGATCCCTTCCCTTTGCACATCTCCATGAGGACTAACATCCACCCAGACACAAACATATTACACATAATAATAACATTTGATACAGCGGTGGAGGGAACAACATTCTGTACTGCTCTCTACTGGCCAGAGAGGAAATTATCTTTCCAACTGTTGGAGGTTATGCATCACAGGAAGTCAATGGATCTAGATGAGAATATGATGCAAAGGAAAACATGTCTGGGTTCTGACAGGAAATCATGAGGCAGCAGAGATAACCATCTCATACTCTGTAACAACACTGCATCCCAAATGGAACCCTATTCCCTATATAGTTCACAACTTTTGACCACTACTTTTGACCAAGGCCATGCAGCCATTCTCTGAAAAAAAGTCTGCAAACCCGAGGTTCATGCTATGGACCACAAATAGATTAGGGGCATATTGCTTGTCTGACTAACTAACTAACTAACTAACTAACTAACTAACTAACCCACATACCCACATGTTTTTCTCTCTTTCCGTAATGCTATGATGAGCAAGCAGAGACAGAGGATGTCTCCCAAATGGCACCCTATTCCCTATACAGTGCACTTGTTTGACCATAGAGCTATGGCTCCTGGTCAAAGGTAGTGCACTATATATGGAATAGGGTGCCATTAGAGAGACACCCAGAGATGTTTCAGACTTTACTGGTGACCTATATTACATATACAGCGGGTGAAATAAGTATTGAACACGTCACCATTTTTCTCAGTAAATATATTTCCAAAGGTGCTATTGACATTAAATTTTCACCAGATGTTGGGAACAACCCAAGTAATCCTTACATACAAAGAAACCAAAATAAATAAGTTCAGAAATTAAGTTATGTGTAATAATGTGAAATGACACAGGGAAAAAGTATTGAACACATGAAGAAATGGAGGTGCAAAAAGGCATGGAAAGCCAAGACAACAGCTGAAAACTATCAGTAATTAAAAAGCAATCCAGCCCCCTTTCAGTGCAAATTAATATCAGCTGGTTCAGTCCCAACTGATGGCCTACAAAAAGGTCTCATTGCCAAGGTGTCACACAAGACACATCTCATGATGGGTAAAAGCAAAGAGCTGTCTCAAGACCTTCTCAACCTAATTGTTGCAAAACATAATGATGGCATTGGTTATAGGCGCATTTCTAAGCTTCTGAATGTTCCAGTGAGCATTGTTGGGGCCATAATACGGAAGTGGAAAGACAATAATTTCACCATAAATTTGCCTCGACCAGGTGCTTTCTGACAGAGGAGTGAAAAGAATAATCAGAAGAGTTGTCCAAGAGCCAAGGACCACTTGTGGAGAGCTTCAAAAAGACCTGCAATTAGCAGGTACTGTTGTCTCAAAGAAAACAGTAAGTAATGCACTCCACCGCCATGGCCTGAATGCACGCTCACCACGCAAGACTCCATTGCTGAAAAAAAATCATGTTGAAGCTCATTTAAAGTTGCACAACATTTGGAAAAGCCAGTGAAATACTGGGAGAATATAGTGTGGTCAGATGAGAGCAAAATTGAACTGTTTGGATGTCATAATACACACCATGTTTGGAGGAGAAATGGCACTGCACATCACCCTAAAAACACCATACCAACAGTGAAGTTTGGAGGTGGGAACATCACGGTGTGGGGCTGCTTTTCAGCAAATGGTACTGGCAAACTTCACATAATTGAAGGAAGGATGAACGGGCAAATTTACCGAGACATTCTTGACAAAAATCTGCTGCCATCTACCAGGATGATGAAGATGAAACGAGGGTGATCCCAAACACACAGCCAAGGAAACTCTCAATTGGTTTCAAAGAAAGAAAATAAAGCTGCTAGAATGGCCCAGCCAATCACCTGACTTAAATCCCATTGAAAATCTATGGAAAGAACTGAAGATCAAGATTCATAGAAGAGGCCCACGGAACCTTCAAGATTTGAAGACTGTTTGTGTGGAAAAATGGGCCTAAATCAAACCAGAGCATTGCATGCGACTAGTTTCTCCATACAGGAGGCGTCTTGAAGCTGTCATTACCAACAAAGGCTTTTGTACAAAGTATTAAATAAATATCAGTAAGTGTGTTCAATACTTTTTCCCTGTGTCATTTCACATTATTACACATAACTTAATTTCTGAACTTATTTGTATTGGTTTCTTTGTATGTATGGATTACTTGGGTTGTTACCAACATCTGGTGAAAATGTCATGTCAATAGCACCTTTGGAAATATATTTACTGAGAAAAATGGTGACGTGTTCAATACTTATTTCACCCGCTGTATATTTGTGTTCATGTGTGTAGGAGGAATGAGTGATGCTATTTGTTTAGTAACTCCAGTGTTGTGGTTACAACAGAGCTAAATAAAGCCTACTGTATGAGGTGAGAAGAAGGACATGAAACTCCTATGATTTAACAGTAAGGGAGGGGCTTATTACTTTGTACATTTGAGGGGATTTTCAAACCAGAATGTAGTGCAATCCATTGACTTCCTGTGATGCATAACCTCCAACAGTTGGAAAGATAATTTCCTCTCTGGCCAGTAGAGAGCAGTACAGAATGTTGTTCCCTCCACCGCTGTATCAAATGTTATTATTATGTGTAATATGTTTGTGTCTGGGTTGATGGTAGTCCTCATGGAGATGTGCAAAGGGAAGGGATCACTGCTGAATTTCCTCTCCACTTCAGTTTGCTCCTCAATCACCTTGGTTGGAAAGCGACGCAACAGCAGTGATCCCTTCCCTTTGCACATCTCCATGAGGACTAACATCCACCCAGACACAAACATATTGCACATAATAATAACATTTGATACAGCGGTGGAGGGAACAACATTCTGTACTGCTCTCTACTGGCCAGAGAGGAAAGTATCTTTCCAACTGTTGGAGGTTATGCATCACAGGACGTTAATGGATCTAGATGAGAATATGATGCAAAGGAAAACATGTCTGGGTTCTGACAGGAAATCATGAGGCAGCAGAGATAACCATCTCATACTCTGTAACAACACTGCATCCCAAATGAAACCCTATTCCCTATATAGTTCACAACTTTTGACCACTACTTTTGACCAAGGCCATGCAGCCATTCTCTGAAAAAAAGTCTGCAAACCCGAGGTTCATGCTATGGACCACAAATAGATTAGGGGCATATTGCTTGTCTGACTAACTAACTAACTAACTAACTAACTAACTAACTAACTAACTAACTAACCCACATACCCACATGCTTTTCTCTCTTTCCATAATGCTATGATGAGCAAGCAGAGACAGAAGATGTCTCCCAAATGGCACCCTATTCCCTATACAGTGCACTTGTTTGACCATAGAGCTATGGCTCCTGGTCAAAGGTAGTGCACTATATATGGAATAGGGTGCCATTAGAGAGACACCCAGAGATGTTTCAGACTTTACTGGTGACCTATATTACATATATATTTGTGTTCATGTGTGTAGGAGGAATGAGTGATGCTATTTGTTTAGTAACTCCAGTGTTGTGGTTACAACAGAGCTAAATAAAGCCTACTGTATGAGGTGAGAAGAAGGACATGAAACTCCTATGATTTAACAGTAAGGGAGGGGCTTATTACTTTGTACATTTGAGGGGATTTTCAAACCAGAATGTAGTGCAATCCATTGACTTCCTGTGATGCATAACCTCCAACAGTTGGAAAGATAATTTCCTCTCTGGCCAGTAGAGAGCAGTACAGAATGTTGTTCCCTCCACCGCTGTATCAAATGTTATTATTATGAGTAATATGTTTGTGTCTGGGTTGATGTTAGTCCTCATGGAGATGTGCAAAGGGAAGGGATCACTGCTGTTGCATCGCTTTCCAAACAAGGTGATTGAGGAGCAAACTGAAGTGGAGAGGAAATTCAGCAACACTTGGAAGACAATGGATTTAAATAAAAAAAAGCTTTACTACAAAAAGTAGAACAAGTGTATTTCGGCTTAAAAACACCTGATGAAACGTGCAAGTTCTACTTTTAGCAATAAATACGCTTTTTTTATTTAATTCCATTGTCCTCCAAGTGTTGCTGAATTTCCTCTCCTCCTCATGGAGATGTGTCAATGGGTGTAGATGAGAATATGATGCAAAGGAAAACACGTCTGGGTTACGACAGGAACACTGCAAAACCCTATTCCCTACATAGTGCACTACTTTTGACCACTACCTTTGACCAGGGCCCATAGGTAGTGCACTATATAGGGAATAGGGTGCCATTTGGGACATGCGGCCAATCTCTGAAAAAACATCTGCAACCCGGAAGCCCATGCTATGGACCAGAAATAGTTTAGGGGCATATTTTTGGTCTAACTAACAGACATTACCTTACCTACATCTCTGCTGTTAATTTAAAAATCCCCAGAACAATGACAGCGACAGACCAGACCAATGACCAGACCAGATCTGTACTTTGCGCCATTCATCTTTGCCTCGATCCTGACTAGTCTCCCAGTCCCTGCTGCTGAAAAACATCCCCACAGCATGATGCTGCCACCACCATGCTTCACCGTAGGGATGTTGCCAGGTTTCCCCCAGATGTGACACTTGGCATTCAGGCCAAAGAGTTCAATCTTGTTTCTCATGGTCTGAGAGCCTTTTGGCAAACTTCAAGCGGGCTGTCATGTGCCTTTTACAGAGGAATGGCTTCCGTTTGGCCACTCTACCATAAAGGCCTGATTGTTGGAGTGCTGCATAGATGGATGTCCTTCTGGAAAGTTCCCCCATCTCCACAGAGGAACTCTATAGCTCTATCATGCAGCCATTCTCAGAAAAAACTTCTGCAACCCGAGGCCCATGCTATGGAGCATAAATAGATTAAGGGTGTATTGCTTGTCTAACTAACATGCATTACCCTACCTACATCTCTGCTGTTCATTTAAAAAATGTTTTAGATGTATGCCAGCAAAGCCACTACACAACACAACACAACACAACACAACATAACATTAAACAATACATTAACTGCACTATAACGGTGACAAACGGTGCCCACAAACTGTTAAGGCCTACACAAACTGCTGGCCATCATGGACAACGTCACCCATCCTCTGCATGCCATGGTTATGACGCAGAGGAGCACCTTCAGTCACAGACTGATCCCACCACGGTGTGCCAGAGAGCGCTACAGGAGGTCCTTCCTGCCGGTGGCTATTAACCTGTTTAATGCCTCACCGGGGTGCCGTGCCGTCGGCAACATAGACCTGGAACTGTTGGGGTGTTAGGACCTAGTTGAACAATTATGCATCCATCCGTGAGTAACTCTGGTCTGTAATCACTCATTCATTCAGGTCTGTATGTACATATTCATGTACAGTTGTTATATCATATCACGTGCAATATTGTAAGTAATTCTTGGACTGAACTTACGTAGTCATTCACTCAGGAATGCATATTAGTATCCTGTCAGTTGTATCTTTTTTCGTTCATCTCGAATGTGCAATACGTGCATTTATCTGTAATTAAACACTGCGCACTAAGGACTGTATTTTAAGGGAATTATTATTATTACCCTAAATTATATCATACACACATTTAGCTATTTTAGTATCACTTCCTGTCATTTACCTGTACAGTTTGTGTAACCATGCAAATATTCACTTACCTGTACATTTAACTGTATATTTACCTGTACAGTTAATTTAACCATGCAAAATATTCACTTACCTGTTCATTTAACCAGACTCTGACAGGTCTATTCTTTCTGTTTCTGGTGGTGGTTTGTGTTGGATCCCTAATTAGAGGCAGCTGCAGTGCATTGTCTCTAATTAGGGATCCTACATAGGTTTGTAGGTTCCACACCGGGGGTGTGGGTCATTATATTTCGCAAGTCACCGGTGAAATAAGTGTGCTTTGTTACGTTTAAATATTGTGTTTGGTTTTGGAACGTGACGTTTGTGTATCGTGTTTTCTTTGTGTGGTAGTTCGTACATTTTTCATTGAAAATTCAGTAAATAAATATGTTGAACTACTATCCCTGCGCTGCGTTTTGGTCTCTCGCTGCACCCTCTCGTGACATACACACATTTAGCTATTTAAGTAGTTGTCTGCCATTGACCTGTATAATATAGTTAACCATGCAAATACTCCTTATTTATCTATATCAACTTGCAATATTTGTGTCATTTTATTTTCTTCACCTAACACTCTGAAACAATGTATAGTGTACATATTCAGCCATCCACCCATACTATGCAATGTCTTTTTATAGCTTTTTGCACTATCTGCCTTTTGTGTATTTTCGTTCTGGCATTTTGCACCTGCCCTGTGTTTTTTCGTAGCTGCTTGACGAAGAAATGAAGGCCAGAAGTGGCAGGCCAAGTAAAATATCGGAGAGGCAAAGGCAAAGAATGGTGAGAACGGTCAAAAACAGCCCACAGACCACCTCCAAAGACCTACAACATCATCTTGCTGCAGATGGTGTCACTGTGCATCGTTCAACAATTCAGCGCACTTCGCACAAGGAGAAGCTGTACGGGAGAGTGATGCGTAAGAAGCCTTTTCTGCACACACGCCACAAACAGAGTCGCTTGAGGTATGCAAACGCGCATTTGGACAAGCCAGCTTCATTTTGGAATAAGGTGCTGTGGACTGATGAAACAAAGATTTAGTTATTTGGTCATAACAAGGGGCGTTATGCATGGCGGCAAAAGAACACAGCGTTCCAAGAAAAACACTTGCTACCCACAGTAAAATTTGGTGGGGGTTCCATCATGCTGTGGGGCTGTTTGGCCAGTGCCGGTACTGGGAATCTTGTTAAAGTTGAGGGTCGCATGGATTCCACTCAATGTCAGCAGATTCTTGGGAATAATGTTGAAGAATCAGTCACAAAGTTGAAGTTACGCCGGGGCTGGATATTTCAACAAGACAACGACCCAAAACACTGCTCAAAATCTACCCGGGCATTTATGCAGAGGAACAAGTACAATGTTCTGGAATGGCCATCCCAGTCCCCAGACCTGAATATCATTGAGAATGTGTGGGATGATTTGAAGCGGGCTGTCCATGCTCGGCAACCATCAAACCTAACTGAACTGGAGATGTTTTGTAAGGAGGAATGGTCCAAAATACCTTCATCCAGAATCCAGACACTCATTAGAGGCTATAGGAAGCGTCTAGAGGCTGTTATTTTAGCAAAAGGAGGCTCTACTAAATATTGATGTGATTTTTCTGTTGGGGTGCCCAAATTTATGCACCTGTCTAATTTCGTTTTGATGCATATTGCACATTTTCTGTTAATCCAATAAACCTCATTTCACTACTGAAATATTACTGTGTCCATCAGTTATTTGATTGATCAAAATGAAATTGCTGATCCAAACACCCAATTATTTATAAATGGAAATCATGGAAATTGTCAGGGGTGCCCAAACTTTTTCATACGACTGTAGTATCATCTTATCTCATTGAGGTCCAAAAGTACTCAAATGTCATATTTCAGTAAGTAAAAGTATTAATGATTTCAAATTCCTTATATATTATGCAAACCAGACGGCACAGTTTTCTTGTTTAAAAAAGAATTGCGGATAGCCAGGAGCTCACTCCGACACTCCAACACACAATTTTAAAATGAAGCATTTGTGTTTAGTGAGTCCGCCAGATCAGAGGCATTAGGGATGACGTTCTCTTGAATAGTACATGAATTGGACCTTTTTCCTGTCAAAATGTAACAAGTACTTTTGGGTGTCAGGGAAAATGTATGGAGTAAAAAGTACATTATTTTCTTTAGGAATGTAGTGAAGTAAAAGTACAAGTTGTCAAAAATATAAATAGTAAAGTACAGATACACCAAAAAACTTTAATTAGTACTTTAAAGTATTTTTACTTAAGTACGTTACAGGACTGACCACTTCCATCTGTCGCCTACAACTCAAGGTGCATCTCTAGGTCATCTCTCACTCGTACAAGTGGCCAGAGCTCTATCAATCAATCAAATGTATTTATAAAGCCCTTTTTACATCAGCCGATATCACAAAGTGCTATACAGAAACCCAGCCTAAAACCCCAAACACAAGCAATGCAGATGTAGAAGCACGGTGGCTAGGAAAAACTCCCTAGAAAGGCAAAAAACCTAGGAAGAAACCTAGAGAGGAACCAGGCTCTGAGGGGTGGCCAGTCCTCTTCTGGCTGTGACGGGTGGAGATTATAACAATTCATGGGCATTAAGGCCAGTTCTTTCTCCAAGATGTTCAAACGTTCATAGATGATGTAGTGGAAAAAACTCTTCCTCTTAAAAACGAAGGCACTTCTGGAGTTTGTAGAAGCAAGATAGACTTTATTGCAAAAAGACAACGAAGCCGAGTGTCCTGCAGGAACCACTCCCCCCTGCAGGAACCACTGCCGTACATCTCTAAGTTTTTGGCTTATGTACAAGTTGTTAAATGTTTATTCATTAGACACAGTTCTCACAGCTCCACCCATTCTATTTTCCTCCAAAAAACTCCTGATGCTATTTCTTGTTTTCTCCTTATTTGGAGATCACATTGGCACAGAATACATGTCTAGTTCTAAGTCAGGAAAATGGGAGGTACACAGGAAGCCTTTATCCCTGGGGGAGTCTCCTGACTCTGGTAACATTCCCCTGGTCAAAGGTCAACCTGCTGAGTAGTAGGGGGTTGCCTACACCCTACCCTCATCTGCTGAGGACAAAGAGATCTTGTTTCTGCTTTAAAACATTCCAAGATAAGTATATTCAGGGAGCTATAAGGAATTTGAAATTATACAATAACTATAAAGAATTGGAATTTACACAATAGTCCCCCCTTTGGGACGAAACACGTCCCACAAAAACAATGTTAATTTATACTAACATAATGGGTGCATTAATAGATACATATGGGAGTACATTCCTCCTCTCAACTACAAACACAAAAGGATGAAGTTAAACACAGAAATATAGTGAGGAACATATATGGCATGTGAGTACAGTGTCATCCTCAGGTGTTCACAGTAGAATACATTGTTTGAGCATTTCATTCCATGTTTATCTGTATAAGGCCTCTTGCAATGCCTTTGGTAAATAATCACTCCTTCCTGAACTAGGATCCATCCTAGAATATATGTCACATTGCATTTAACTGTGATATTCCCTCCTGAATTTAAGCCTGTGTAACTGTAAAAACATTCATACTCATATTTACTAACATCATCTCTTCCAATTGGTGGCTTTGTTAATTTTAGTGGATATTTCAAAAATGTTACACTCATTTCTGCTTCTACTCATGTTCAATCTTATCCTATCAATATAACTCTCCATACTTTCCCTACATTCTGCTTCTCACATTGGATATTCACATTTCTTTATGTCACATCTCGTATTCTGCTATATAGCACATCTATAGGTTGGTTCTGGTACAATTACCACTTTTTCTGTGAAAGATTTACTCTACTGTACACAATTGTCCATCTAATGTTTCATAGCTGTTTACTTTTTCCACATCCATTCCCTCACTTCTATTGACACCTCTGCAGATGCAGAGACTGATGTATTATTGTCAATCAAATCAGCAGAACACATTATCCCTTCCTTCTTATAACTATTAGGAACTCTGCTAGTCATTCGTTGTTTACAAGTCCATAGTACCCACTTGACCCTCTCATGCCTGTTAATGATCAGTGCTGAAACACCTTTAGTAGTACCAGTCATTGTTGTTCTTCTAGCTTCGAATTGTCCCATTTGTAAGGTGGTTGCTTTGGGGCTCATCAATGTCTGGCCCTGTACTGTAGGCTTCAACCAGAGCACGTAGCTCAACAGCAACATTCACATTGCCAGTGTCCCCCATAGCCGGAGTCTCAACAGAGAGTGATGATTCTGCCTGAGCATCCTCCCTCTCCCCTTCGTCTTCTGTCCTTGTGTCATCTCCTTCCCCGGATGGGGTTTCAGCATCTTCTGCTCCCTCATCGTTGGATCGCTGTACCCGTCGTGGTACTCTGGTGCAGTGGTTGAGAAGGCATCAGGTCGAACTTCCCTCTACTCGAACAGCTGTTGGTGTGGCCTGGGTGACCGTGTAAGGACCCTCTCATCTCGATTCATTCCACCTCCTCCGGAAGTCTCTGATGTAGACTCTGTCCCCTGGCTCGACTGCTCGAATTGGGTCCACCTCCTGCTCTGGAACCCTGTATTTTTCCTGTTGATAAACAACTTTATGCAGAGCAGTTAATAGTCTAATGTACTCATTCAATTCACTCTCCATATTCTCTAAAAGGTGGAACATCACAAGACCCTATAAGAATTGACACTGGAATAAGTTGAACTGTAAGCATTTCATGCAGTGTTAGATGTGTTATTTGATTAGTTTTTATGCTATAAGTCACTAGTGCCAGAGAAAAAACACCCACCTGATTCATCAGTTTACTCTCACAGATTTAATCATATCTACATAGTCCATTACCAGGTGTTTAAATGGTCCTTCTGGTCCTGGAATATGTCCAATTGATGCTGCTAACCTCTTCCTGATATTATTTAATGCACATATTTCACACGTTTCACACTCTGCTCGTCTTATATCTACTATTACTTGCATGTATGGGGACCAAAAACCTGTTTTTTTAATTCCTCATCACCTCCCCCCTTGCGCAATGGTCAAAACCATGCGCATTTGTAACAAGTAATTGCAACAGTACAAGTAGAGCTACTACCAGTCCTCCATGTGTTCTCCGCAATCCATTTGTGTCTCGTCGCCCCCCTTTCACCCGATCTACTTGGCTCATATCTCTCTGCTCTCTCTTGCATTCTCAGTATGTCATCTATTGCATGGCTACTTCTTCTTCATCTTTAAATTTTATATAATGAATATAATAGACTTATCCCATTAATATAACACTTCCTGCACTAGTTCTCCTATACCTTCTATCCAATACACATTGTCTGCCTTTGCCTGTATACATTTGCTGCCTGTAATCTTCACCTTTTATTGTCCTGTTCCTTCCCTGTCTATTTCTATCCCTTCTAATGTATACTTAATTTGAATACCCATTCGACATAGTGCATCCTTTCCTAATAAATTTACTGGAGTATGTTCTGATTACAATTCCGGTATGCAGGCGGTTTTCCTTCCTGCTTCTAAATTTAGTGGTGCTGTTATAGAAATTAGCAGCATTTGTCCCAAGAATCCTATTGTCTTCGTAAATTTACATGACATGGAGAGGTTAAGCAAAATTTGGATTTATACTCGAATACATTGCTCCAGTATCTATCCTCATGGGTGTGCTTCTATTAGTCACCCAAACCTGTAGCACAGGTTCATCATCAGCTTGCATGGTTATTACTGTAAACTGACCCTCCCCTTTAGGACTCTCTGGGCATCCCTAGTCCCTAATTTGGTCTTCCCCAGCGAGTCACTGGTCCCTGTGGAGCCTGTGTTTGAGATTGCTGCCATGCATCTGGGTAGGACCATTTCCTTGCCAAGTGTCCTGTTGTGGATGCCGAGGCATCCAAGGATTGGTAGGACAATTCCTTCTGGTGTGCCCTGTCTGACTGCACCCCCAGCAGACACCTGGTGGTCCTTTTCGACCTTGATTCTGTTGTGCCTGATACTGTGGTTGATACCCTTGTGTTCGAGGTGCACTTCTGTTGATTTTATTTTGCCAGCCTCCCGGGGATTGCTGTGTATACACATTCACTACTGGCGGAGCAGTTGCCCTTGGACCCTGCTGTTGAGGTGGCGGTTGCGGGCCTCCATGAGTGACTGGCACAGGTAGAGGTGACAGGGTTAGAGGAGCCTGTGTTTTCTTTTTGTCCTTTTTTGTTAGTTCATCCAGCTGCATGTGTCAGCTTTCTCTGGATGTCTCTGACCTGGTCTGCCAGTTTTTGTTCATCTTTTCGATATTCTTCCACTGCATGGACAACATGGTCACAGAATTCCTCGTGGGTTTTTGATGTCAGTCCCACCACATTGTCCAGTCTGCTCTTGACCGCTGTCAGCATGGATTCTACCAGAGTTGTCCTGAACATTGTTGTTATCAGTGGGTCTGTCTCTGGAGTCCTTTCAGTCTCCTGCTGCCACCATCTCAGTTGGTTGTGTACACAGGCTGTTGGATTTTTCTTGTCCCCCAGTGCCTCTCTTGTTGGATATTGGTGTTTTAGGGCCCTCCACACCCTAGTTCTGTATTGATCAAGCAGTTCTCCATCCATCACTCGATCCTCTGTCAGATCCCCCATGCCACCTGCTGCCAATACCTCATCCATTTTGGCCTTTCCCACCACCCTGGCCAACAGTGCCTTCAGGTCCCCCACCGCCAGCAGTCTCCCCATCGTCTGCTCTTCAAAAGCTCCAATCCAATTTCTGGCCCCATCCTGGATGCTTGGCAGTTTGCTCACCAGGCCCTCCAGGTCCTGACAACCACAGGGTTCAAATTGCATCTGAGTTCCTTTTAACATCTCCAAAAGAAAACTATATACCGTTTAGGTTGTTTTAAAATCTGTTCTAGGCCTTAGCTAACTTCCTACACATTAATCTGCTTTCCTCCTTTCCTCCACAAGAAATTATACTATCTTCTCTGAACACATCCACTCTCTCCTCTACCTCCTCATTACCTTCTTTATCTCGTCGAGATATAACATCTATTCTGACCTACTTCCTCCTGAAGCCCCTCAGTTTTACTCAGTCTCCGATCAGGACAGGGATTTCGTCTGTCCTCTCTGGCTGAGACCTCCTGGATTTTCCTAGAAACAAGAAAAACAAAAACCTAACAGTAGAAGTTAGTTTCTACATATAACGTTAACAGATCATCTTCCAGTCTAGTTAGGTCAGTCTGTTCGTCAATCATCGGCCTATAATACGGAACATTCATGGGACGGCCTGTTAATATCTCATGAGGGCTAGACCCAGTACCCCTATAGGGGCTGTTTCACATTCTCCTCAGCACCAGATGTATACATTCTATTCAGGTTCAACCTGTCAATCTAGGCCTTAGCCATAACTTTTTGGATCATAGAGACAAATTTCTGATCTATTCCCATCAGGATAATTTGGGTCACGGCATCTCCTGTAACATGGGTGCTGTGTGTCTACAGACAAGGTTTCTGGGATTCTGAATCCAGGGAATATGTCCCTTACCAGACTGTTAGCTACTATGTTGGCATCACAGCAGGTATAACCCTCGTATGACTCTGTCACTTATCACTAGACAAGAGCACTTTTTCTCCTTTCTCTCAATCATATCAATAAAGTGTAATGCAATGTGTGTAAATACACCACTATGTAAAATTACCTAGTTTAAGAGGTGTCTACTTGGCAATGTTATATTAAATACACATAACGCATATTAAAAATAGTCTCATATTCTAAGACCATGTTGTTTCCTATGTTCTTTTAACTTCTGCTAAGTTAAGGCAAAACCAATCTCGTAAAAAACCTAAAACCTCATGTACCCTACTCCCTCTTGATGAATGACTCACCAACCATGAGCCTATTCGGCAAACCTACGGAATGAGCCACTCTAGCAGCACAAATTTACCTGAAAGGTGTTGTCACAGAGGGCCATCAGGGCCCTGGGAGCAACCTCTGGTCTCCCATAGGGAGTGAGACATATGGTCAGTCCCCTGTTGTTGTTGCAACTCAACAACAGGCGAGGCCATAGCAAAAACCAGATACACAACATGGGTGTGAAACCTTTCAGCAGCAACTTTATTACCTAAGCTAATATTGTCTTGATTGCCTTGCAGGCACAAACCCTCAAAATGCCAATCTAGCTGGGAGCAACATAGCTTCCAGCAGGGCCTCAAATCAATTATTTTCCTAATATTTCCATATGCATTCATAAAATCACTGCTTTTCCAAACCCCTACTCATGGTGGGCAAACACCAATCGTGTATGCTAAATCAGAATATCTGTTAACATGTACACCACTACCTAGTTTACATGCCTCAGTGAGGGCCATCATAGTAAATTGGAACCTGTAATTATCCTGTCTAGACAAAAGTGAAATAAACCACAAATAAAGTTGATCAATATTGTCCTATTAAGTAAGACTGTTAACTAAAACACAAAATAAAACTAACCCATTTTCTATCAATCCTGTCCTATCAATTGAGACAATCTCATATTTTAACCTATTTTACTGACACCTTTCTAGTTTCTATACTGTCTAGTTCCTTCTTATTGTCTCTGCCTGTTCCCTATATTGCTATTCTGAGTCTTCATAATACACTACCTCCACTTAGTAAACTACTTCAAACTATTCCCTTCTAAAATATCATGGTTCAGCAACACATCTGTTACTCCATCGTCCCAATACAGCCAGAGGCTTTAATATTACCGTCACAGCTCATTCCCCACACAGGCACCTTTATCAAGCGACAAACGTTAAAACCACACAGCCCAGGCAAACGCCCTTCATTGGAATGTATTTAAGATACACCAAAATTATAACTCCATCATCTACTAGGGTCATCTACATGTATTGTAACTTAAAATGCCAATTCATTTATCATGTCAGTCAATATATAATACCATCTATTACACACAACCTCGGTTAATGAGGAGTAAAATGTATATTATTAGGAAAGAAAAACCCGCGGTACTAAATGCTTTCCAACTCACCATTCACATACAAAATGAGTAATCATTTACTTTAAAATGAATGCGGCCCGATTGGACAGATGGTTCAACAATTTTACGTGCACTAGCCAACCATGCTACCATGGAAGTAGTGTAGATCATTACTCTAACTTCCCCAAGCAAAGTTCCTTTGGGAAATGGTCCTAAATTAGTTTAAAAAGGTTTCACTCAATACAGCCAACGACAACCTGAACTCATTAATTACTATAACCATTTTATCATATCTAAAAATGTTTATCGCGACACAGCCATTAATCAACGTTTATACACAATCGGTTATTCCCACACAAAGACAAACTTTTTACTTACATCACACGACATTCAACAATCAGAGACAAACGATGCCACATGTTGGTTATTACCGTTCCACACACAATCACGACACAACTCGTCAGTTTAGCCTTAATCTTTCATACCTTCTCCGAGTGCTCTTTTAAACTTCCCCATGTAACACCTTAAAATACCTCATTACGTGCGTCCTCTAAATTTGCACAATACCAGCTCAAATACCACTCCTTTGATACAAGCCTCTAAACGCAGCCCATCGCTTAGATTCACACTTCCTGTTCCATACCATACAATATACATGATTACAATTCTACAGCTTAGATGTACAATATAAGTAACTTGGGTAAACGCGCACACAGCAGGGTTTCAAGATTAACTTATCAAACGCACCTCCTTCACAGTCTCACTTCCACATACCTTATCTTTTCCCTGGGCCGCAGTGATCGAATGCAACCTTTCTACCGGGCAACTTCCCGGAAAGACTCTATTTCACCTTCTTTATATTTAGTATTTTTACTGTTTTCCAATCTTCTGCGGGCTTCTGAGAGCCCCACCCTTTCTGTCTCTAAGCCTCCTGTTGCTGCTATTCACATTGTCTCCACAAGTCTTATGTATCTGCACACCAGTTTCCCAATTTCTCCACATTTTACCTTCCATCAAATCCATAGTATATGTTCCTCTAAATATTATTCATACAATGTAGGTTCCTACTATTTATTTTACAATATATGTTATGCGCATTTATAATACCGGTTTCCTCATAAAAAACATCCTCATTTAAATAACACTTCTTATACTGAATATCACTTTCAAAATGCCCTCCTCATAGAACTAACATTTTTATACTAAATGTCACTTTATATATCTGTCAAAATGCCCTCCTCATAGAACTAACATTTTTATACTAAATGTCACTTTATATATCTGTCAAAATGCCCTCCTCATAGAAACAACATTTTTATCCTAAATGTCACTTTATATGCTGTCAAAATATCCTCCTCATAGAAATACCATTTTTATCCTAAATGTCACTTTATATGCTGTCAAAAATCCCTACTCATAGAAATAACATTTTTATCCTAAATGTCACTTTATATGCTGTCAAAAATCCCTACTCATAGAAATAACATTTTTATCCTAAATGTCACTTTATATGCTGTCAAAAATCCCTACTCATAGAAATAACATTTTTATCCTAAATGTCACTTTATATGCTGTCAAAAATCCCTACTCATAGAAACACTGTTATAGAATATTATCCTCATAAAAACACTGTTATACTGATCCTATCCTCATAAAAACACTGTTCAAAATATTATCCTCATAAAAACACTGTTATACTGATCCTATCCTCATAAAAACACTGTTCAAAATATTATCCTCATAAAAACACTGTTATACTGATACTATCCTCATAAAAACACTGTTCAAAATATTATCCTCATAAAAATAACTAGTTTCTCATAAAAGATAAATACCCTTATATCATGATATTTTCTATTTGCCCGTTATCATATCAGGTCATTATAATGAAAATCCCCTATATCCACTCATACTTTTACTAAGTGACCTGTAAATCCAGCCCTTTCTCCTATTCCTATTGTTCCTGTGCCCCATACACCGCACGACTCCAGGAACGTCACGTGTTATTCACACTCCATGCATATTATATTTCCTTTTTCTACAAACTCTGTGCCTTTTACTTTAAACAATTAAATTTAGCCCGTATTCTGGAGAGACCTGAATTTAGTACCTGACCCCCGGTGGCAACCGATCGAATCACGCAAACTTATAGTAAGAACTTTGCTTACCTCTTACAACATGGCCATTGGTGTTTTATAGTTTGCGTATTTCGTTCAGATGCCCCGATGGCCAAGCACCCAAAATCCCTTTTCCCAGTCCCATCTGGGGTGCCAAATGTAGTGGAAAAAACTCTTCCTCTTAAAAACGAAGGCACTTCTGGAGTTTGTAGAAGCAAGATAGACTTTATTGCAAAAAGACAACGAAGCCGAGTGGTTCCTGCAGGGGGGAGTGGTTCCTGCAGGACACTCGGCTTCGTTGTCTTTTTGCAATAAAGTCTATCTTGCTTCTACAAACTCCAGAAGTGCCTTCGTTTTTAAGAGGAAGAGTTTTTTCCACTACAATGACCAGCAGGGTCAAATAATAATCATAGTTGTTGTAGAGGTGGCAACAGGTAAATACATCAGGAGTAAATATCACTTGGCTTTTCATAGCCAGGCATTTAAATGCAGTAGAGTGCGCAGGTGCGATGCGATAGAGCACATGTGCGGTAGAGAGAGTGAGTGAGAGAGAGATGAAAACAGCAGGTCTGGGACAAGGTGGCAAGTCCGATGAACAGGTCAGGGTTTCATAACCACAGGCAGAAGAGTTGAAACCGGTGCAGCAGCACGACCTTCCTAATCTTACTACATTTGCACACACTGTACATAGATTTTCTATCGTGTTATTGACTGTATGTTTGTTTATCCCGTGTGTAACTCTGTGTTATTGTTTTTGTCGCACTGCTTTGCTTTGTCTTGTCCAGGTCGCAGTTGTAAATGAGAACTTGTTCTCATCTGGCCTACCTGGTTAAATAAAGGTGAAATAAAAAATAAAAAAAACGACCAGGTGGACTGGGGACAGCTAGGAGTCATCACGGCAGGTAGTCCTGAAGCATGGTCCTAGGGCTCAGGTCCTCCGGGAGGGGAGGTAGAGTGGGAGAGGGAGAGAATTAGAGGGAGCATACTTAAATTCACACAAGACACCGAGTAATAAAATCTGATTTAACAAACTGACCCTAACCCCCTGGCACATAGACTATTGCAGCATAGATACTGGAGGCTGTCTCAGGGGGGGTCGGGAGACACTGTGGCCCCTTCCGACAATACCCCAGACAATACCCCCGGACAGGGCCAACCAGGCAGGATATAACACCACCCACTCTGCGGGACACATTAGAGTTATATAAACAACCACCAACTTACTACCCTGAGACAAGGCTGAGTATAGCCCACGAAAGATCCCCTCCACTGCACAAGCCTGAGTGGGGGACAAACCGGACAGGAAGTGACGCACCCTTCTACATCGTCAAAACTCTTCCACAAAACGTTGCACAACCTATTAGAGCCTATATTGGATGAAAGCAGAGTACAATACATTGACTGTCCATAGCTTTGCCAGTTCAAGAGAGGGATTTCTCTCACTATGTGCACACACACTCTAAAAATACATCTGCTGGTCTGGAACGAGAGAGCGGCAGTTCTAAAAAACTTTAATAGATTTTCATTTAACAAGTCAACATTTTGTTAACATACATGGTCCTGGACACAACACTGTGAAACTATCATAATAATTTAACATCTTTATCAGATTCATATATGAACGAATGTCTTCCCTGACGATTAATTCCTGTGGTGATGAGGATGATGGTGATGGTGATGGTGAGAATGATGATACTGTGATTTCCTTGATCTCTCCGACCAGGGCCTGATGGCTGGGATGTTTCAGTGACATCACAGTTTCTGTACACCCTCTCACAACAACTTCCTGTCTGTTTGCTATATAAAGCATCAATGCTGCTGATCTCTGTCATACTCACATCAAGCATTCTACAAGGACCAACAGACGAGAGAAACAGAGAGAGACAGAGAGACAGAGAGAGACAGAGAGAGACAGAGAGAGACAGAGAGAAACAAAAATAGTAATAGACAGACAAACAGATATCACAGTATGAAAATGATGAAGTCTGTTGTTGTCGTTGTGTTGCTGCATCTCTGTCTGGGCAACAACTTACACACAGAGATCCTGGAAGACTTGAGCAACCTCACTCAGGAGAACTTCTCTTTTGTAAGTAATATGCCTAGTAATGATTGTTATCACTGGTAGTTAGAGTTGTGCCACAAATGGCACCCTATTCCCTATATAGGGCACTACTTTTGACCAGAGTAGTGCAATATGTATGAGCCAACGAGGAACTAGTTGATCTATAATATCTTTGTTAAAAACAGTTAATTGTCATGTATATTTCATCATCATTTACAAGGTTTATGTTAGTTTAAATGCATGGGTTATTATGAATGTTTAAATGATGTAAATATACAATACATTTTCTGATTTCCTAAAATGTAAATATGACGCACCTGCGTAGTAATAGCTTGTAATTGACGTAACTTGGTTAGTTTGGAGTTAGACACTATTGAAGCAACACAGTTTTTTGACCGTGCGTTGAACATTGTAATTTTTGTGTTTGGCTATTAAACTTTTGAAAGAAAATTATTTTGTTTTGTCGTTCGCGTTGCGAATACTGTCTGCTAGACTAACTCCAACAAGTGGTACAATTATGGTGGTAAAGAAGAACGAAGTGCCATTACATTTGTCAAAAAACTAGCTAAACCTAGCTACGCTTGAACTCGTCTGGGCAATGTGGAGAAAGTGGTTAGTACTCGGGGAAAAGGAACGAGATCTTACCGAAAGAGAATGACACCGAGACGGATAATCTTTTGAAGTATTCTCCGAGACAAGGTATGAAGAAATTCCTCCTATTATCCATGTGCATGAAGATAATCACCTGAATAAAAGCGGACTGGAATTGCTCCACGCGCAGTGTGCATAATGCAACCTGTAGATTTCCCTGTGTGCAAAAATAATGATAATGCAAGCTTTGATTCAACCAATGTGTAGTTTGGCATGATTAGAGGAGTTGTTTTGCAATCGCTTTATTAAGAAAAGTGATTTTGAAGTAAAGGGCTTTTAAACTTGAGCCACTCTACATTTTTTAAGATGGCTGATGAAAAGGAATACATTGAGAAGACGATGGAACAGAGAAGGTCACGCAAACTGACAGAGAAAGCATAGGATGAGAAATTGCAAAGGTGTATTACATTGAGGAGACAAAGATTAGGAGCTCTGACAAGTAAAATAAGAGAAGTAGAGATAATGATGAATAATGGTCAAAATGTGTTAAGCGTGCAAGATGTAATGGAAAATTATTTTGCACTTACTCTAAATGAGTTTAGTCATTTCAACAAAGAAGTAGCAGGGCTTCTGTCTGAAGATGAACAAATATTTGATCAAGAGAACTGGTTTGAGCCCAAAATGGCACCCATCAGAGAGTTTGTGAAAACAACACAACTAAAAGTTGGATTGCAGCTGTGCACGAATCCGTCGCCAGAGTTGAAAACACTGCAAAAGGGCTATGATGTGGTAGTTGGCTCGCAAGATACTATTCAACCAAATGACAGCGTTTCACAGGTTGGCTTCAACGATATTGAACACGTATGCTAAGGTGGATCTCAAGTAAGTTGCAGATCGGCTTCATCACAAGTTTCGTCAACACGTGTTATACAAGAGGCGGAACATGCAGCGCTGCTTGAACGTGCTGCGGCACTGAAGAAAAGGCAACAGCTTGAAATTGAAGAAGCAGAAATAAAACAATGGCAGAGTGTAGAATTAGCCAGAATCAAAGTTCAAAAGGAAGAACTTGAGCTGGAGACTGCATTAGCTGAAAGCAGTGCAAAATTAAAAGCACTCAGAGAATACGAAAGATCAGAAGATGGTTTGAGTAGCCAAAGGCTACGCTGTAGGAACTCAAAGCAAAAAGGAACCAGTGTTTTGCTTTCTCAACCAGTCGATGCGAACTTTTACACACAACCACAAACACCGCATGCCCAAGTGCCACAAGTGGCTCAGCAAGACTTCAATTATAACGCCCAAGACAGACAATGAGCAAGATAAATTGTACTTCCTGGAGCAATTTACAGCTGGTGAACCCCAGGAGTTAGTACGCAGCTGTGCTCACATGCCACCTAGCAGAGGCTACAACGAAGCGAAGCGACTGCTTCAAGAGCAATATGGGGATGAACTACAGATTGCCAGCGCATACATTGATAAAGCACTTAAATGGCCGCAGATTAAGCCTGAAGATGGGAAAGCTTTAAGTGCTTACGCAATGTTTTTGGTTGGATGTCGCAACACTATTGGAAGACATAGAATTTTTAGAAGAAATGGACAACCCTACCAACCTACGGACGGTGGTGTCCAAATTACCCTACAAAATGAAAGAGCGTTGGCGTGCTGAAGCTTACAATATCAAAGAGCGAAGTGGCAGAAGAGCAAAGTTTGACAATTTGGTCAGCTACATAAATCGCCAGGCTAAAATAGCGATGTATCCTCTCTTTGGTAGTATACCTGACAGCCGCCCTACCACAATTGGAAAGAATTATCAAAAGGAAAGGCATCTTGTGAAGAGAGAGATCCATGGTAGCAGTTTCGCAACCAACGTTTCCGCTGAAAATGAAAGACCTCAAGGAACTTATGTGAAGTCAGCGGACTCAAGCAAAACAGAGAGTGCCTTTGAGAAGCCATGTTTGTATTGCCAGCAATCTCATACCCTAGCTTCATGAAGCAAAATCCAGAATCAGCCACACAAGGAACGCGTGGAATTGTGTTTCGGGTGCTTAACTGGCGGTCATCTCAGCAAGTTCTGCAAAAGAAGAACTCAGTGTAAAGAATGTGCGTTGAATCATCCAGACATCCTACACACAGTAAAAGAAGAAGGTTCTGTATCGTGCGCTCAGGTTTCTATCACGCAAGAGTCCTGCGGTCTCACGGGGAGCCGGAGAACTCGAATGTGTGCTGTCAATAGTACCGGTGAAGATTAAGTCAAGAAAGAGTGGCAAGTACGTGGAAACGTACGCCTTTATGGACCCGGGAAGCACAGCAACGTTCTGCACGGAAGACCTACGAAGGAAACTGAACGTTAAAGGGAAACCAACTCAAACACTTCTCAGCACCATGGGTCAAGACAGACCTGGGCATCAGAAACTCATGAACAGTTATGTAATAACGGACCTGGAAGTATGTGGGCTGGAAGACACCAAGTATATTGAGCTACCCAAAGTATTCACTCACAGGAACATACCTGTTCAATCCGAGAACATACCCAAGCAATCAGATATCCAGAGGTGGCCTTATCTCAATGAAGTACGCTTGCCGGAATAAGAAGCGGACGTTGGCCTACTTATTGGAGCAAACTGCTCAGGAGCAATGGAGCTGTGGCACATCAACAGTCAAAATGGAGGCCCTTATGCGGTGAAGACTGCCATTGGCTGGGTCGTGAATGGGCCCATAAGGAAGGAACTGAACGACACAGAGAACAAACTGCCTCATTGTTCAGTGAACAAGATTTCCGTGATGGAAATTGAGAAGCCTCTGGTTGAGCAGTACAACACTGATTTGTCTCAGGAAGACAAGCAGTTCATGCAGTCTGTGCAGAAATATATGGGTAAAAGGGTGTCATTTGGGATGCAAAGTTGTACATGTGAGCAGTTGGGCGGTGAGTTCCATACTATGTGCAGATGGGTGGTGAGTTCCATACTATGTGCAT
Source organism: Thymallus thymallus (assembly GCA_023634145.1). Taxonomy (NCBI): domain Eukaryota; kingdom Metazoa; phylum Chordata; class Actinopteri; order Salmoniformes; family Salmonidae; genus Thymallus; species Thymallus thymallus. The sequence goes on along the minus strand of CM042385.1, from coordinate 6,966,548 downwards.
CATCGTGGCAGGGCATTGGTTCAACAAGAGATGTTATCTAAAGTAAATAAGCCCACAGAGACAGTGAGATGGAGCCAGTAGCCTGAATGTAGCCTGAATGTAGCCTGAATGTAGCCTGCGTCTTTCTTATCCAATGACACTGTTTTTCTTCAATCATACAGCCGAAGCAGTACAGAGGACCATCACAAGAAATGCGTGAGAAACCAGTAAGTCATCGATCCTTCATCAATCAATCAATCAATCAATCAATCAATCAATCAACACACACACATCTGTAGTGTATGCATAACAGCTGTTGTCTCCTCATGTGTTTGTTGCAGTGTGAGTGCCAGTTGGTGTTTGCCACTGAGCTGAAGCTTGTGGTCAGCAAGGTTAATGCCCGGACCGAGGAACACAAACCACTTCTGAACAGACTGCAGAAGAACATCCAGGCTCTGCTTCAGATCTCTGCCCCTGAGGTGAGTTTCTGAACACTAGCTGTTTAATACACACTGCTTATTGAATTGTTTTTGACAGGTCACTCCCTGAACACTCTCTGGATGCTTCCTAAATGGCACCCAATTCCCTATATAGTGCACGACTTTTGACCAGGGCCCATTGGAATAAGGCGACATTTGGGACGCAGTCACTGTTTAATGAAGTGTTATTGGCAGATGGTAGCACTCAGTTCAGGTCCAGCTACGGCACAGTTCCGCATACTCTACCTGTGGAGGTTGAAGTTGGTTCAGGGCCCCCGAAGGCTACATACTAATGGCTTAATTATTTATATTTTTAAAGGAGGCCGGTATCTGCCCCATGAAGAACGAAACGACGAAACACAGTAAAACGAAGACTATTATTGTTCTAACGGGGTACAAATATTTCCTCAAGAACATGAATGAAAAGGATTGTTACCGTAGAGATAATTAGATTATCTCTATATCTTATAGATTAAGATATCTATAAATATGCTGCATCTCTCTTTGTGACAGAAGTAATTATTATTTATAGACTATTCTGAGGTTTAGGTTGTACTACTTACTGATTGGATCACTATGTTTTTATTGTTTTTTTTTATGTACTTATTTAAACAAACATTTATTTGTTAAATTATAATTTTGAAATATGTCTTAAAGATAAGTCAGTATTCTTCCCATTTCTGTTTGTAGTCAGACTAAAAACATTTGCTTGATATACGGTACTATGTACTTCCATCATGAAAAGCATAATTGTTCTCAAATAAGGTAATTTTATATTAATTGAATATGTATGTATTTATTTATTTATTGATGTATTTATTTATTTATTCTATACTGGTTTGAATGTGAATGAATCCTACATTTTATAGTGTAAAGAACTTACATCAGTGATCAACTGTAAGAATACAACCCGGAGGCAGATGTTAGGTCCCACTTGCAGAGCGTGCAAATGTTGTTTTAATATATTCCAGGATCAGGAAAAAGGAGTAGTCAGATATACAGGCAGAGGTCGTTAACAGGTAATCCAAAGAAAGGCAGCAACGGTACAAAAGGGAGCAGGCTAACGGGTAATCCAAAAACGAGAACAGGTTGGTACACGGGTAGACTCAGGCTAAGGTCAACCTGTTTGGTTTTATGGTATTTATTTCTGTTTAACTATCAGGCCTCAGGTCCTGTGTGTAGTATATCACTTCTTTCTAACTGACCCTCTTTGTCCATTCATCGCCATTACCCGTCGTTGTCTTAGCCCTCTTAATTAACTGTCATTTTATTTATTTTATGTTCTGCCCCTTTCTTATTTCAATATGCCTTGTCTGTTGTTGTTTAGGTTAGCTATTATTGTTTTATTTCATTGTAGAGCCCCCAGTCCTGCTCAACTGGCCTCTGATAGCTCCTTTGTCCCTCCCCCCACACATGCGGAGACTTCACCTGGCTTAACTGGTGTCTCCAGAGATGCAACCTCTCTCTTCATTACCCAACGCCTAGGTTTACCTCCACTGAACTCACACCCTTCTATATCCTTGACTATAAACTATGCCCTGAATCTATTCCACCACGCCCAGAAATCTGCTCCTTTTATTCTATGTACCCAACGTACTAGACGTCCAGTTCTTAAAGTCCTTAGTCGAATACTAATTCTATTACTCCTCTGTTCCCCCAGGTCCTGTAACCCCCAGTACTACACCTATTCCCCAGGCGCTCTCATTTGTTGATTTCTGTAACCGTAAAAGCCTTGGTTTCATGCATGTTAACATTAGAAGCCTCCTCCCTAAGTTTGATTTATTCACAGCATTAGCACACTCCGCCAACCCGGATGTCCTAGCTGTGTCTGAATCCTGGCTTAGGAAGGCCACCAAAAATTCGGAAATTTCCATCCCCAACTACAACATTTCCCGTCAAGATAGAACTGCCAAAGGAGGTGGAGTTGCAATCTACTGCAGAGATAACCTGCAGAGTTCTGTCATACTGTCCAGGTCTGTGCCCAAACAGTTTGAGCTTCTACTTTTAAAAATCCACCTATCCAGAAATAAGTCTCTCACTGTTGCCGCCTGTTACAGACCCCCCTCAGCCCCCAGCTGTGCCCTGGACTCCATATGTGAATTGATTGCCCCCCATCTATCTTCAGAGTTTGTACTGTTAGGTGATTTAAACTGGGATATGCTTAACACCCCGGCTGTCTTTCAATCTAAGATAGATGCCCTCAATCTCACACAAATTATCAAGGAACCCACCAGGTACAACCCAAAATCCGTAAACATGGGTACCATTATTGATATCATCCTGACTAACTTGCCCTCCAAATACACCTCCTCTGTTTTCAACCAGGATCTCAGCGATCACTGCCTCATCGCCTGTGTTCGCAATGGGTCAGCGGCCAAACGACCACCCCTTATCACTGTCAAACGCTCCCTAAAACACTTTTGCGAGCAGGCCTTTCTATTCGATCTGGCCCAGGTATCCTGGAAGGATATTGACCTCATCCCGTCAGTAGAGGACGCCTGGTTGTTCTTTAAAAGTGCTTTCCTCACCATCCTAAATAAGCATGCCCCTTTCAAAAAACGTAGAACTAAGAATAGATATAGCCCTTGGTTCACCCCAGACTTGACTGCACTAGACCAACACAAAAACATCCTGTGGCGCACTGCATTAGCATCAAATAGCCCCCGCGATATGCAGCTATTCAGGGAAGTCAGGAACAAGTACACCCAGTCAGTTAGAAAAGCAAAGGCCAGCTTTTTCAAACAGAAATTTGCTTCCTGTAGTACTAACTCCAAAAGGTTCTGGGACACTGTAAAGTCCATGGAGAATAAGAGCACCTCCTCCCAGTTGCCCACTGCACTGAGGCTCGGAAACACTGTTACCACTGATAAATCCACGATTATTGAAAATTTCAATAAGCATTTTGCTATGGCTGGCCATGCTTTCCATCTGGCTACCCCTACCCCGGTCAACAGCTCTGCACCCCCGGCAGCTACTTGCCCAAGCCCCCCCCGCTTCTCCTTCACCCAAATCCTGACAGCTGATGTTCTGAAAGAGCTGCTAAGTCTGGACCCCTACAAATCTGCTGGGCTAGATAATCTGGACCCTCTCTTTCTGAAATTATCAGCCAAAATTGTTGCAACACCTATCACTAGCTTGTTCAACCTCTCTTTCATATCGTCTGAGATCCCTAGAGATTGGAAAGCTGCCGCGGTCATCCCCCTCTTCAAAGGAGGAGACACTCTAGACCCAAACTGTTATAGACCAATATCCATCCTGCCCTGCCTTTCTAAAGTTTTCGAAAGCCAAGTTAACAAACAGATAACTGACCACTTCGAATCCCACCGTACCTTCTCTGCTATGCAATCTGGTTTCCGAGCTGGTCATGGGTGCACCTCAGCTACGCTCAAGGTACTGAACGATATCATAACCGCCATCGATAAAAGACAGTACTGTGCAGCCGTTTTCATCAACCTGGCCAAGGCCTTCGACTCTGTCAATCACCGCATTCTTATTGGCAGACTCAACAGCCTTGGTTTCTCAAGTGACTGCCTTGCTTGGTTCTCTAACTACTTTGCAGACAGAGTTCAGTGTGTCAAATCGGAGGGCCTATTGTCCGATCCTCTGGCAGTCTCTATGGGGGTGCCACAGGGTTCAATTCTTGGGCCAACCCTTTTCTCTATATACATCAACGATGTCGCTCTCGCTGCTGGTGACTCTCTGATCCATCTCTACGCAGATGACACCATTCTGTATACATCTGGCCCCTCTTTGGATACTGTGTTTACTAACCTTCAATCAAGCTTCAATGCCATACAACACTCCTTCCGTGGCCTACAACTGCTCTTAAACGCTAGTAAAACTAAGTGCATGCTTTTCTATCGAACAATGCCAGCACCCGCCCACCGGACTATCATCACTACTCTCGACGGATCCGAATTAGAATACGTGGACACCTACAAATACCTAGGCATCTGGTTAGACTATAAACTCAACTTCCAGACTCACATCAACCATCTCCAATCCAAAATTAAATCCAGAATTGGCTTCCTATTTCGCAACAGAGCCTCCTTCACTCATGCTGCCAAACATGCCCTTGTAAAACTGACTATCCTACCGATCCTTGATTTCGGCGATGTCATTTACAAACTAGCCTCCAACACTCTACTTAGCAAATTGGATGTAGTCTATCATAGTGCCATCCGTTTTGTCACCAAAGCCCCTTACACTACCCACCACTGCGACCTGTATGCTCTCGTTGGCTGGCCTTCACTATATATTCGTCGCCAAACCCACTGGCTCCAGGTCATCTATAAGTCTTTATTAGGTAAATCCCCGCCCTATCTCAGCTCACTGGTCACCATAGCAACACCCACCCGTAGCATGCGCTCCAGCAGGTATATCTCACTGGTCACCCCCAAAGCCAACACCTCCTTTGGCCGCCATTCCTTCCAGTTCGCTGCTGCCAATGACTGGAACGAATTGCAAAAATCATTGAAGCTGGAGGTTCCTATCTCCCTCAATAACTTTAAGCATCAGCTGTCAAAGCTGCTTATCGATCACTGCACCTGTATATAGCCCTTCTGTAAATAGCCCACTCTACTACCTCATCCCCATATTTATTTTTGTTTATTTTTCACTAATCTTGCACTCCAGTATCTCTATTTGCACATCATAATTTGCACATCCTTCATTCCTGTGTTAATGATGATAATTCTGTAATTTATTTCTACTCTATAGTCTATTTATTGTCCTACCTCCCAACCTTACTGCATTTTTGCACTACATTTTGCACTCTGTTTATAGATTTTCTATTGTGTTTTTGACTGTTTGTTTAATGTGTAACTCTGTGTTGTTGTGTTTTTTTTTGTCGCACTGCTTTGCTTTGTCTTGGCCAGGTCGCAGTTGCAAATGAGAACTTGTTCTCAACTGACCTACCTGGTTAAATAAAGGTGAAATAAAAAAATAAAAAATAAAAAAAAAGGTACAGATAGGGATAAGGCGGACTCGGAAACTCTAGGCAGGAAAAAAGGTCAAAAACTGGAATCACAATACTTAGGGTTACGAAGGGCTTAGTAGGGTTGTACATACAAACAATACCTCACACAGAAGGGAGAATGAAGCTGGGATATATACTGGTGGGGAAATGGAAAACAGCTGATTAGAATTCTGGTGATTGAGACCGGAGAGGAGTGTTGCATTCATGTGGGTTGGGATCTTGGTGATTATGGGTTGTTTTGTCTTGTTGGTGTTGCGGAGGTATCGCTTCGTTTGCAGATCTTACAGAACCCCCCCCCCCTTACGGGCGGCTCCAGAAGACCGCGGGCGCCGGCTAGAGGGTCGTCCCCGGGAACGAGGAGCAGGGCGATCTGGGTGGTTGCGGTGAAAATCCTGAATGAGAGTGGGGTCAAGGATATCCTGGGCAGGGATCCAGGCCTGTTCTTCTGGTCCATACCCCTCCCAGTCTACCAGGTATTGTAGCCCACCACCCCGTCGTCGTGAGTCCAGAAGGGCCCTAACGGTATAAGCAGGTTCCCCACTGACATCTAACGGAGGCGGGGCTGTCTGAGATGTAACCGGAGGATGTAGAGGGCTGTAATGGACAGGCTTTAACAGGGAGACATGGAAGGACGAGGCTATACGGTAGTGACGAGGAAGCTGTAGGCGGTAGGTTACAGGATTGATACGGTGAGTAATCTTAAACGGGCCGATGTACCTGGAGCACAGCTTTTTGCAGGGGAGACGAAGCCGGATGTCTCGGGTTGACAACCAGACTCGTTGGCCTGGGTGATATAGCGGTGTAGGTCTACGACGGCGATCTGCGTGTTTCTTCTGGGAAATAGAGGCTTCCGTAAGATGACGATAAGCAGTTTCCCATACCTGTGTGCTGCGCTGAAACCATTCGTCCACTGCAGGAACTGTACCAGGCTCGTTGTCCCAGGGATACATTGGAGGTTGATACCCTAGGACGCATTGGAATGGTGTTAGCCGGAGGGAAGAGTGGAAGAGGGAATTTTGGGCATATTCTACCCACGGTAGGTATCGACTCCAGTCGTTTTGTTGTAGGGAACATTGTTGACGGAGGTACTTCCCAATGTCTTGGTTTAGCCGTTCTGTCTGACCATTCGATTGTGGGTGGTACCCGGAGGAAAGTGTAAGGGCTGATCTATGTTTTAGCTAATGAATATGTTAATCTACAACAAGAGTTATTAAGTGAATGTATTGTGTGATCATAGATCTTTAGAACTGCTGTAGGTTTGGGTAAGGGGGAGCTATGTGGAATGAATGTGCTAGCTGGGGGTTTTATGATAGAACTGTGTCTTGTTGTAATATGGAGCTTGGACATCTACTGAGAAGACCACTACTTCCGTCAACTGGATTGCGTCACGAGGCTGGGACCAGCCTGCACGCCAACGATAGGCTGAGAAAGTTTAAACCACACTCAGCCTCTACTCCGACAGATCAGCAGGGAGCGGAAATTATCCTGTCGGAGTATTTAAGGAAGAACAAAGGATAGGACTCGCTCTCTTCTCTAGGCTATGCGCTTCTATAGCGCTGCTCGCTGATTCTCTCTCGCGCTCTCTTGCGCTCTCTCTTTCTCTTTCTCTTTCTCTTTCTCTTTCTCTCTCTCTCTCTCTCTCTCTCTCTCTCTCTCTCTCTCTCTCTCTCTCTCTCGCTCTTCTCATGCGCTGTTTGCCCTGCGTGGTGTCACAGTGAGCCTGTATATACGAACTTCATATTTACCATTTAAGGGTTTGCTAGAATAAAATACATAGATGATTTAAATGGCGTAGTAATCCTTTTGTTCCAATACCAGATTTGAATTGACGCAACTCAACAATTGGTGAACCCGACGTGATCTGGTAGCGGGACTTTGCGGGAGATTGACCAGCCGATTGGACATCACTATCGTTGAACGGTGTTTCATAAAGAGTCAACTAAAAAGGTAAGCAGACACCTATTGTGAATAACTAAAGTTCTGCACATTGGCTTTATCCAAATTAATGTTGTGAAACACCTGTTTGATGTAAGTGAACTGAATTATGAATTATTATGAATAGATAAGTAATATGATACCATGCAAACCTGTGATTTGGTGAATGTGAATTTCATGCTATGAATAGATAAGTAATACCATGCAACCCTCTGATTTGGTGAATGTCAAGCTATGAATAGATAAGTAATACCATGAAAACCTGTGATTTGGTAAATGTGATTGTGAAGCCCTGATATATTAGAGTATTGTTTTATCGGCAAGGTCCGTAACTACGAGTGTACGGCTAGGTTCGAGGAGTATAGGGAATAATTGGTTTAGTAATTAGATTCGGCAAGGTCCGTAACTACAGGGGTACGGCTAGGTTCGGCGGAAAAATTTTAGATATTAGGGCGGAGTTTAAAGTAAAGTTGGAGGGAGTGTTTAGTAACATAAAGGTTATCATTACAAAGTACAGAATAGAAGTATTTAAAACTGTCCTATAAATCTATAGAATGAAGGGGATAATTAACAGGTTGAAATCTAGTAATAAAATGGCATTAAAAGAATCAGACAGGATATTGGAGACGTTGAAATCCACATTGGAAATCCACGGGGGAAAGGATGGAAAAGAATGGAAACGAAGAGGAGAAAAAGTGTATAGGGAGTGGCTAGAAGATGGCTGGATCCAATCTTCTGATGGCATTCCTATTGAAGGCGAACCAGGTAGAATATTGGAAACATTGAAACGCAGAATCAAAAAAGTAGAGGAGAAATGGAGGAAAGAAGGTGAACCAAATAAAGGCAAACTCAAGGGAGTAATGGAAGAAGCCAGACTGGAGGAGAAAATAGTACTGGCCATGTTGGTGAAACTAAAGAACATATGGGAAGAAGGACAGAACAAAGACAAGAAAAAAGAAGAGGTCATAAAACTTCAACTATACCCGGTCCTGCCATCGGCACCTCCCCCGTATGGGACACCAAAAGTGATGGCTCCAGTGTTGGACATTGTGGGAGAGGTCAAATATCACAAGCGACCAGATGATGAAGAGGGGGAACAATGGGTAAGAGTGAATGATATGGGAAAATGGAGACAGGAGGTGGCAGTATTATTAGAGGCAGCAAAAGCCATACAAAAGGTGGTGTCCAACTTGACCAGAATATCGACGGATGCGACCAGTATGAGTTTAACGGGTGGCAGTGAAAGTGGAGAACTGGTGCAGCAGGAATGGACTCAGATGGACCAAGAGGAAGGAGAAAGGGAGAGAATGGTGATAGAAAAGAATAGAAGAAAGCTGAAAGAAATGGAAGAGGAAGTGAGAAGAGGGGCAGAGCAGCTACAGGAAATGGAGAAAACAAGAAGGGACCTGAGTGAGGAGAGAAAGAAGGGAAGTAGGGTTAGTACACCACCAAGGAGGTACAGAACACCCACACCTCCGAGGGGACACTTTATTGACCTGGGGGAACAGGAGGAACCAGTGGAGCAAGAGAGAAGTGATCTCAAAGTACTTTGTGGAAAATTTGAAGGAAATGTGTGGGACCCATGTGATGCCCCTGCCCACCACACTAGAGCCAGAACCCGGGAGCAAGAAACCAGGGGCCAATACCCAATGAGAGACACACCAGGGGGTGGTGCCATTTACAAGCCATGGGCCCACAGAGACATACAAACCCTGGTGGACGTTCTCCCTACTCCAGAAGAGTCTGGAGATAGGTGGGTCAAAGCTTTTGAAAGCCTAACTGCTGCAGATGAACTTACATTAGGAGACATGGCAGCGGTTATGAACAGATGCATGGGCGATCAAGAATGTCGGGAGATCATGACACAGGGGGGAGTAAGAGGAATGGTGGCATCAGCAACTCGATTTGATCAGCATCGCGGACAAATATGGGATGCCGTAAGATGCAAATATCCGACCCAACCAAGACCTCAGTTGATGAAAACGCTGACACTGGACGGAGAGGAGAGTGTGCCAGTGTATATGAAAAAGGCAAAAAACCTGTGGAGACAGGCCTGGAATGAAGAACCAGGAAAGGAAACCACCAAATACCTATTCCTGGCTAGCTGTTTGGAGGGACTCCCAAATCAGGTGAGGCTGGAATGCGAGAAAATGGTGGGCATCACTGCAAAGAGTGTGTTGGAGTTCACTGATATAGTCCAACACCATGTGGAAAGATGGAGGGAAGGTAAGCGAAAAGAAGAGGATGAAATTAAACAGCTACAGAAGAAGGTCTTAGAAAAGCAACTGATGGAGGATAAGCCCAGCAAGCAAATGGTGGTGACCAGTACACCTACGAGTGGGGCTACGACACTCACTCCCGATGTGGCAGCGTTAACTACAGCAGTTCAGGCTATGGCAGGATTGATGGCCCTGGAAAGAGCACCATATCAGCCCCCATCACCACCCACACCCCTGGTGTATGCTGAACCTTTATATCAACAGTCAGCCTACATGCCGCTATCAACCCAGCCACATGATCTCAGATATGGGAATCAAGGATGTTTCAACTGTGGAAGATCCGGACACATGGCTAGAAACTGCGCTCTGCCAAGACAACCATTCCAGGCTAGAGGAAGAGGGTACATGGGCCAAACCAGAGGAAGAGGACAGTGGGCACCTCGAGACAGTGGTAACTGGCAGGGAGGACGAGATGGACAGAAGCAAGGGCCCCTACAACAGCCATCCCAGCAACAGGGCAAATATCAGCCCGTGCCAAACCCAGCCCTGATCCCCAATATGGCCTGGGCTGGAGAAGGTGGCAACCAATGAAGCTGCCCGGAAACCCCAAATAGCACCACCACCAATATCTACACTTTTCCACCAGATGTGGAACCAGTGGTGAAGTGCGTAATAGGAGGAAGGGAGCATGGTATGCTGATTGACACAGGATGCACCTGGTCTTCTGTGCAGACAGCATATCAACTCACAACGAAAAAACAAGCTTTTTCTGGTGTTTCAGGGACAATTATGAGAAAGCCATACACGGTACCACTGGAAGTGGTATGGGATGACCTTAAAGTAACACATCAGTTCCTACACAACCCAGAATGCTCCGTTGGACTGATGGGCATGGACTTGCTATCAAAAATGGGGTGTAGTATATACTGTAATCAGGCTGGGATGCACATCTCAATCACCCCTATACACCAACTTATGCCGATTATAATGGACAAACTATCCGACCCTCCACGTAATCTCACTGCAGTCCTAAAGTGGACTACTGAAGCAGAAACGGCATTCATTCAGCTCAAACAAACCTTAGCACAAGCAGAAGCACTGTCTCTACCTGACTACACGACACCATTCCATCTTGATGTTTCAGAACAAGACGGGTTTGTTCATTCCGTCCTGTATCAGAAACAAAAGGGGGAGAGGAGAGTATTGCATTATTACAGTGCAAAATTGGACAACATTGAAACAGGCCAAACAGACTGTGCCAGACATATGGCTGCACTGGCAAAAGCAGTGGGAAAAACAGCACACATAGTGATGCGACATCCATTGGAAATCAACACAGACCATGGGGTAGCAGCTTTTATCGGTTCCAAGCTTTTTGCCCTGTCTAGCAAGAGAAAATCCGACATAACCAAGACAATTACGGCAAAACACATCACATATGTGACAACAGTCGCCAACATGACCGATGGCATGGGCAAGGGGGAACCACACGTTTGTGAAGACAGGGCAGCCAAGCAAATAAAGGTTTGAATGGATCTCGGAAACACACCACTGAATGGAATGAAGGAAACCCTATTTACGGACGGGTGCTGTTATAGGTCGAAGAATCCGAGTGAAGGAAACATTGCTGCCTATGCTGTGGTGCGCCAGGGAAAGAATGGAGATCATGAAGTGATGGAAGCAGGAAGAATGGAACCAGCAGGAGCCTCGGCACAACTAGCAGAACTGAGAGCATTGCGGAGAGCACTAGAGCTCTGCCAAGGAAGAGAGGTAGACATCTATACCGATTCTGCATACGCCCATGGAATTGCTCACATTGATGGCCCTCAATGGATGAGGAGAGGGTTCCTAACCAGCTCAAACGAACCTATAAAACACAAACAAGAGATCCAGAAATTGATTGAGGCAATCAAGCTGCCAAAACGGGTGTCAATCATGAAATGTAAAGAAAGCACTAGGGAACGTGAAGGGAATGATCAAGCAGACCTGGCAGCTAAGGAAGCGGGAGGTTACACTGCACAACAGATGGTGCAGAGGACAACCCATAGCCAGGAAGAGCTGACAGAAGATACAGTAAGACAGTTACAAGAGGCTGCTGATGTTTATGAACAGAATGAGTGGAGCAGGCAGGGGGCAAGAAGGGATCACCAAGGAATCTGGAGGGCTACCACCGGAAAAACAGTGGCTTCTGCCAAACTCCTCAGATCTATCATCAGAGAAGAGCATGAAAAAGCACACGGAGGCCGGAAGAGTGTGGGAAAGGCAGTTGAGAAGGCATGGTACCACCCCAACATGATGGACATGGCCAGGGAAACATCTGAAAGCTGTGAAATATGCAAAAGTTACAACAACAGAGTGAGAAACTCCCCAGACTCTGACACACATCTAACCCCTCATGAACTATTGACAGGGCGTAGGATGCTAGGGCCACCAGCAGATAATCTTAGCATGCCTAGACTAGACATAGCTAAAATCAGATACACAGACTATATGCAGGCGTTAACTTCTCTTGTCGAAAGACTGTCCAAACAGGTGGTGGAGGTCCGAACTCCTGCAATAGAAACCACAGACGAAAACAGAGATATCCTGGTGGGAGACCTGGTGAGCGTAAAGGTGCATTCCATAAAGTGGACGGAGCCCAGGTGGGAAGGACCGTACCAGGTGAAAGAGGTATCAAGTCACTCATTGAGAGTGAATTCAAACAAAAGAGATTCGTGGTACCATAGAAATCACTGTGCAAAAGACGAAGGCCCAAATCGCTCATTAGAAGAGACAGGGCGAGACTTGAGCAAGTTGACAGATTCAGGCAAGAACATGTGGGGGATATGGGTGATATACATGATGGGGGGGGTAACTCACTCTGCAGGAAGTATAGTTATCACTGTGTTTTTGCTTTTAATGTGCTGTGCTGCTTGTATCATCCCATGTTTGAAAAAGTCTGTTACAGATGTGGTGCAGGCTGTTGGTATGATGCCCCTACTTGGAGCTCAAGTAGCTGATGCTGATACCGAATCAAGTCTTCGTAGGAAGATGGGTCTGACTGAGGATGACCATTGGTTTGCTATACGGGAGGTGGTTGTATAAGGTGTTTTCATAAGTTGTTCTTTCACAGGTTTAAAAAAAAGGGTTTTAAGTTCTTGGGTGGCTGGTAGCCACTCAGCATAAGGGGTGGAGAAACGAAGGATGAGCGGGTTGGTTGATTTGCTGTTACAGATGTGAGGGTTGTAAGTTTTGGAGTGACTGGTAGTTCTCTTTATATCCAGTAGGTGTAGCTGTAACAGGTTGAGTTTTTTTTTTACTTTTCTTAATGCATAAGCTTTGTATTTTTTGTATTGGGGTGAGTGACACCCTAGGGGGTGTCAAAAGGGGGACTGTAAGGGCTGATCTATGTTTTAGCTAATGAATATGTTAATCTACAACAAGAGTTATTAAGTGAATGTATTGTGTGATCATAGATCTTTAGAACTGCTGTAGGTTTGGGTAAGGGGGAGCTATGTGGAATGAATGTGCTAGCTGGGGGTTTTATGATAGAACTGTGTCTTGTTGTAATATGGAGCTTGGACATCTACTGAGAAGACCACTACTTCCGTCAACTGGATTGCGTCACGAGGCTGGGACCAGCCTGCACGCCAACGATAGGCTGAGAAAGTTTAAACCACACTCAGCCTCTACTCCGACAGATCAGCAGGGAGCGGAAATTATCCTGTCGGAGTATTTAAGGAAGAACAAAGGATAGGACTCGCTCTCTTCTCTAGGCTATGCGCTTCTATAGCGCTGCTCGCTGATTCTCTCTCGCGCTCTCTTGCGCTCTCTCTTTCTCTCTCTCTCTCTCTCTCTCTCTCTCTCTCTCTCTCTCTCTCTCTCTCTCTCTCTCTCGCTCTTCTCATGCGCTGTTTGCCCTGCGTGGTGTCACAGTGAGCCTGTATATACGAACTTCATATTTACCATTTAAGGGTTTGCTAGAATAAAATACATAGATGATTTAAATGGCGTAGTAATCCTTTTGTTCCAATACCAGATTTGAATTGACGCAACTCAACAAAAGGCTGACTGAGATTCCCATGCGCTTGCAGAAGGCTTTCCAGACCTGGGAGATGATATCCAGGTCGGAGCTCTAAAAAGAGGCCTGAGTTCCCGACTTGCAATTCCGAGTTGGATGACTGGTCAAAACTTACTTTCCCAGTCAAGGCTCTCTTTTGTTCGAGTTCCCAGTTGTCTTGAACTCACTGAAGTCTGAGATTTCCCAGTTCCGAGTTTCCAGTTGTTTTGAGCGTGTCAGAAGTCATGCTGGATTGACAGCATGGCCAATGTTGAAATGTTTATCCTTTTAAGCTTGGAAAAGAAACCCTTAAACCCAGACTTGGACCACACACACACTCAACTGAATAGCAGGCTAGTGATTGCTTTACAATGCTTGCAGTTAGCCACTGATTCCTTCCAAGCCACTCATTGTTGAATTAGCGATTTCCAACATGTTGTGTAATGTTTATGTCTAATCGCCGATGAGTACCAATCTATCATTTCTCTTCATTATTTCTCATCATATGACAAGGATTGAAAATTATTTGCCATTAGATTTTCGACTTGATTCATGATGATGACTTGGAATTCAGGCCAAAGAGTTCAATCTTGGTTTCATCAGACCAGAGAATCTTGTTTCTTGAGAGCCTTTTGGCAAACTCCAAGTGGGCTGTCATGTGCCTTTTACTGAGGAATGGCTTCCGTCTGGCCACTGATTGGTGGAGTGCTGCAGAGATGGTTGTTCTTCAGGAAAGTTCTCCCATCTCCACAGAAAAACTCTAGAGCTCTATCAGAGTGACCATCAGGTTCTTGGTCACCTCCCTGACCAAGGTGCTTCTCCCCCGATTGCTCAGTTTAGCCCGGCGGCCATCTCTAGGAAGAGTTTTGGTGGTTCCAAACTTCTTCCATTTAAGAATGATGGAGGTGTTCTTGGGGACCAGAACTGTGCTTCAACAAAATCTTATCTCGGAGCTCTATTAGTATATTAGTAATTGGCTGACCAGGTCTCTCCAATCTCGCAACAATGCTATTTCTAAGGTCAATTTTAGATCAATCTATTTATTTTTTCTCTGGCCCACACTCCAGTACAGTAGGTGGCGGGAATGCACCATAACGTTGGATGCAAGCCGCCGTTAAACCACCCGGAAGAAGAAGACAAGCTTGCCTCGTAGTAGCTAGCTAGCTGGAAGTTCTTTTTCAGTAAAGGCTATTTTCAAGAATGCCACCTAAGGGTAAAGGTGGCAAGGAGGCGGGGAAAGGTGCCAAGGATGGGGGGAAAGGTGGCAAGGGGGGCAAAGGTTAGTTTATTCTTCACTAAATCGACTAGGCATGTTGGATTGAGAAACATGCTAACTAGCTAGCTAACTGTACAACACAGCCTGTGTTCAGTTCAGTTAGATAGCAGCTAAGTAGCTATCTCCATGTAAGTCATGTTATTATTTTGAACGTTATCATTCAGGTGGAGCTGCTGCAGGGGGTGGAGACAAAGAGAAAAAGGAAGAGAAGACGATAAAAGGAGGCACTTCTGTTAAGGTAGCTTGCAAGCTATGTTAGTTAGTCTATGCAATGGATGCCACATTCTAGCTACAAAGTGAGTGTTTTCATGTAAGCATAGACAGCTAGTTAAATTGACTAACTATGTTGTTTTTATGCATTCCCCAGGTCAGACATATCCTGTGTGAGAAACATGGTAAATGCATGGAAGCGATGGAGAAACTGAAGGCTGGGGTTCGCTTCAGTGAAGTGGCCTCCCAGTACAGTGAAGACAAAGCCAGACAAGGGGTAAGAGAGCACTTCCCATGCACCAACTAGCATACATTAATTAACCCTTACGATCACTCAAAGGTGTATTGGTTTATCATGTAGCTGAATAGGGTGCTGTCTGCTAGTACCTAAAAGGTCCACTGGGTGGCATCCTCTGTCTTGCTGTCTATCACTTATTACAGTTTTTCAATATTGTTGTTCAGGTAAGAGAACTGGGTAGTGATGGGAAGTTCGGCTCTTTTCCGAGAGCCGGCTCTTTTGGCTCAGCTCCCAAAGAAGAGCCGGCTCTTTCGACTCCTGAACGGCTCTTAATTTAGGATTTTTTTGTAGGCCTTTATTTTACCCTAACTTTAAAAAAAAAAAATGGTTTGTGTGTTGAAAACCCTTTCATGTGCAGTGTTTTTATGCATTTATTTTGTTACAAAAGCATTCTTTTGTTTTTAATCATTTTAATCAAACATTTTTTTGCACAAATTAACAACAAAAAAACAGCAAATAAACAGAATTGAACTAGAACAGAACTAGAACCAAACTCAAGCAAACAGTATTAATGTCCTCTGAAGATTGGCATTCAAAAAAATCAGATGCCTCAGCTTTGATGGACTGATCCTATTTCTTCTTTCTGAGATTATCTGCCCTGTTTTTGAGAAGATTCTCTCTGAAGGAACCGATGTTGCCACAATACACAGTCTCCCTTCCATCACCTTCGCCAGGCGTGGAAAGACTGAGGCCTTGGCCTGCCACCAGCTCAGTGGGTCTTCTGCTCGTTGGATGATGGGCTCCTCAAGATAAGACCTCACCTCCAGTATAGCATCAGCTGTAGGATTTCTTCTTGTAGCATCTCCTGTAGCTCTTTCATCAAAAAGCCTCCAAACAACAGAGGTTTGTGGTTCCTCATACACTTGGCCTTCTAATGGCGGAGCTGGCTGGCTGCTAGGGGTGCATCTTGCTGCTGCTGCACTAATTCTCTGAAGTGCCTCATCAACAGCTCTGTTGTCATTGAATGCAAGTTTTTTTAAACCTAGGATCCAATAATGTGGTTTCTGAGTGGACAGTGTTGTACTCCATACGCAGAAATTTCCGGTCCATGGCTGAACAAAGATCTGCAACCAATTCTTTCCCTTTCTGCATGGTTACAGTCTGTTGGGCTGTCACACGCTGCAAACC
This sequence comes from Thymallus thymallus, assembly GCA_023634145.1. NCBI lineage: Eukaryota > Metazoa > Chordata > Actinopteri > Salmoniformes > Salmonidae > Thymallus > Thymallus thymallus. The sequence continues at coordinate 6,950,007 of CM042385.1, read as the reverse complement.
TTTGCATAGCAGGAGCATTTTTGAGGCAGAAACATAGCTGAGGGAGAGAAACAGCAACTTTTAAAATGAAGCTTTTTTTTTAAGTATGTGGCATATTATATGTGGCACATTATACTGTATTGTTTCTGCAATGTATAATAGTGACTGAATGGTAGTAGTGAAAAAAAATGGTCCAAGGTACCTGTCTGCACTTATTTCCACAGTCACCTCCTCAAATGGTTGCAGGACGGTGCAGACCTCTTTCACCAGCTCCCATTCCTCTTGACATAGAGCATCAACTGGTGCGTTGATGAGGGCCAGGGTGGAGATGATGGCATCTTTTGTTTCAAGAATTCGTTTCAACATATAAAATGTTGAGTTCCACCTGGTGGCACACTCTTGTTTGGGCCTCAGTTCAGGCATCCCCATCTGGCACTGTGTGGACTTTAGCCTCTGTGTTGCAACTGTGCTTTTGTGGAAAAACTCCACAACAGCCTTCACCTTAATTGGATGTAGTCTATCATAGTGCCATCCGTTTTGTCACCAAAGCCCCATACACTACCCACCACTGCGACCTGTATGCTCTCGTTGGCTGGCCTTCACTATATATTCGTCGCCAAATCCACTGGCTCCAGGTCATCTATAAGTCTTTATTAGGTAAATCCCCGCCCTATCTCAGCTCACTGGTCACCATAGCAACACCCACCCGTAGCATGCGCTCCAGCAGGTATATCTCACTGGTCACCCCCAAAGCCAACACCTCCTTTGGCCGCCATTCCTTCCAGTTCGCTGCTGCCAATGACTGGAACGAATTGCAAAAATCATTGAAGCTAGAGGTCCTTATCTCCCTCAATAACTTTAAGCATCAGCTGTCAAAGCTGCTTATCGATCACTGCACCTGTATATAGCCCTTCTGTAAATAGCCCACCCTACTACCTCATCCCCATATTTATTTTTGTTTATTTTCACTAATCTTGCACTCCAGTATCTCTATTTGCACATCATAATTTGCACATCCTTCATTCCTGTGTTAATGATGATAATTTCTGTAATTTATTTCTACTCTATAGTCTATTTATTGTCCTACCTCCCAACCTTACTGCATTTTTGCACTACATTTTGCACTCTGTTTATAGATTTTCTATTGTGTTTTTGACTGTTTGTTTAATGTGTAACTCTGTGTTGTTGTTTTTTTTGTCGCACTGCTTTGCTTTGTCTTGGCCAGGTCGCAGTTGCAAATGAGAACTTGTTCTCAACTGACCTACCTGGTTAAATAAAGGTGAAATAAAAAAAATAAAAAATAAAAATCCACGGTTGGTTTGACCACCTTTAGGGCATCTCTAATCATGAGGTTTAGTGTATGTGCCAGACATGGGTGATGGGTCCACTTAAGAATTTTTATGGCTTTGGTGATGTTTGCTGCATTGTCACTCACACAGCACACTACTTTGTCCTCTACTTGCCACTCTTTTGCCACTCTTACTAGCTCATCTGCTAGGTTTTCTGCAGTGTGTCTCTCTGTGAACTCAAAGCAGTCCAAAAGGCAAGATGTCATCTTGTAATTTTCAATGAAATGGCAAGTGACAGCCATGAAAGAGCAGGTTGTTCTGGAGGTCCAGCAGTCAGTTGTCAGGCAAACTGATGGAGCTTGTTTCACCCTTACTTGCCATAATGCCCGTTCTGTGTCATATAGTTTAGGTATTGTTGTTTGGGACAATGTTTTTCTACTGGGAAGAGTGTATGTGGGATTTAAAGTTTTGACAACTTTTAAAACCTCTGTCCTCCACAATTGAAAAGGGTTGGAAATCAGTAGCTATCATTTTAGCTAGCTCTACATCAATGCTGTGCTGTTTGGATGGGGTCATCACTTTGGGTATAAACTGGCTTATTTTGCTTTGAGCTGCAGTAGGAGAGGTTATACCTGCATGTGTGGGGAAGCCAGTAGGTGCTGCTGCAGTTGCTGTTTTTTGGGGATGAGACACACCAGGATCTGTAGATGGGGTGCTAGCTTGCCCTCTCTCCTCTAACTGCACTGTAGGATGGACAGTTCTCATATGTCTATGCAGGTTTGTGGTGGAACCTGCTCTTAAAGTAATTTTCATCTTGCAGTGAACGCACTCTGCTTTGTTGTTTCCATTGTCTTTAAACTGGAGCCAGATGCTGCTTCTCTTTCGGGTGTCACTCATAGTTACGACTCACACACTCTCCTCACCGCTATCTGACTGACAGTGTCGTTATTAACGTTGTTACGACTCATTAACTTGCAGTGGAGTGCCGCTTCACTTCACCCCCTCTCTGTTTTTACATAATGGTATGATCCCATATCCTCACATCTGATTGGCCGCGATGCGATTGCTGACCAATCAAAACAAAGTTCTGCCTGTAAGCACGCAGCGAAAGGAAAAAAACTGGGAGCCGGCTCTCACTCGATGCGAGCCGGCTCTTCTGATTCACTACAAAGCATCGGCTCTCAGAGCCGCATCTTTTGCGCATGACACATCACTAGAACTGGGGGGAGTATTCATTAGTCGCAGACTGTGGAACTTTAAGTCTGTTGCAAAATGTTTTGCAACGGAAACTGTTTACTCTACAAACCTAAGCGGACGCAAAAGCAACGAAACGGGACCTACCTGAATCTCCAATAGAAACGTGTTGTTTTCCATTTGGAGTGAATCGTTTCCATTGCAAAACATTTTGCAACAGTGTAACTTAATAATACACCCGTTTTATCTTGTGTGACCGTGGCAATATTGACTAGTGTTATCCTGGTTGTGACAGGGTGACCTGGGCTGGATGACAAGAGGGTCCATGACCGGACCCTTCCAGGACGCTGCCTTCGCCCTACCCAACAGCACCATGGACAAACCCATTTACACAGACCCTCCCGTCAAGACCAAGTTTGGCTACCACATCATCATGGTGGAAGGGAAGAAATAACCTGAAGGCCAGATCCACTACTCTTCACTTTGATATTGGGACACTGCTTAGGAGATGGCACAATCGATGGTTCAATTTCTCTGCAGCCATTGGTCATTTGTTGCATAACTGTTTTCATGTCCCGGTAATGGCACAACAAAAGGTAACAATGAAATGCTCTGTAAAGAGAAAGAGACACAGGCTAATTAGACGTATATACTCCTGTCTGTACATAAAAGGTGGTGACATTTGTACACTGCTCGTCAATTAAACAGACATTGTAAAATGTCTGTGAATGAATGCCCATTGAGTTGTTTGTTGCTGAAACTTAACTTCGGATACGAAGTTGTCCACTGCTCTCGGAGCATACACGATACAATGAATGCTTGACATGTCCTCGCTTTTCATTCATGCAACCAACGGTATACCACTTAAATTCGAAGTAATTTAATAAAATTAAGTTAGATCAATTTAATAAAACCTATTTAAAGAAGAACCTAGAAGCAGGAAGTACGAATCCCACTTCGACAGCTCATTGGCCCAGAAATATGGAATCAGATGACGTGTTGTTTCCTGGTTCCCTTTTTTGGCGGAGATCACAAAAGGTAACTTTCGGTCAATTCGTTCTGGCAAGCGGGATCGACTGATCGGGTTTGGTTGCTGAAGGTAAGAATGTTGCGAGTTTACCAGGTAAACGGGGTATCAATTGCTAGCTGGCTGCTGTAATCTTATTAACAGCGTAATCCGTAATAATAATTGAGAAGGTTAATTTAAATGGACAATATAAATACATTTTTGCATCCATCTCTAACATATCCGACTGCTAAAAGGAAAGCGCGTAGATGTCTATTTTAAAGATCAAAATATGTTTACTTGTAGTGTCAGTGAACAGAAACTAATGTAGAGATTGTTGCCAACGACAACACTGGCGTCTTGTAATGCGTGTGGCCCTCTGGACTGTCAGTCACATTTGGGAATTTGAAGAACTGTTCGCAGTATCACTTTAAGTCATTTACAGTATTTTTTTCAGTCTGGCATACTCGCAGTAAGCAGCGTTTAAATGTTGCCCTATTTGAATTGCTCCTGCGTGTAAAGCAACCTTGTTGACTGTTGAGATGCAAATTTGAATGGCAATCAGGTGGCAACTTTCTTAACCAAATTATGTTGACTGCTGCTGCATGATGGATGCATCACATGATATAATCTCGACCCATATAAATAGAACACGTCTAGTCTCATGCCTAGTCTTGATTCAGAAGATGAAAGAAAATCATCTTGTCCGCATTTAGATCGTGACTTCTGTGTATTACAACAGCACTGTGACTTCAGCTCTGTTCACTTGTCAGTGTGTAGTCCAATCAAAGGATGCTATCCAGGTTTGATGTTTAAGCCAGTTATGATGGCTTAAAGAGAGAGTCGGCGTGACCTGGAGTAGCCCAGTACCCTGACCCTGATCAGCTCATTATGGGGTGAGCTGGGAAGATGATATCATTGGTCGCAACTGGCTCGATCTTCTTCAGTTGGCTGAGCTGTGGACATTGGTCAGTGAGTCAACTGGCTACTGGGGCTGGGTCTCAATACTGTATTGTGGCTTCCTCTCCTCGTCTCCTTCGGGAGATTATACTGGGTGTGTTCCCACCGCATTGCTACCACCTGTTCTGCCCTACTCTGCCAGATCAGTGATCATGGAGAGGACACAAGGAAGGAGCTAGCTAGCTAGTTGACTGAGACACAGCCGGGGTAGCCTATATGAGGACCCAGAGCACAGTAGACAGGTTGGTGGTTGTTCACAGGAAGAGGGATAATTCAGTCACTGGAGGAGTGAAGACAGAGTTCATTTCCACATTCTGGCTGCACCCTGTCATCACAAAGTACAGCTAACCTGAGGAGCAAGAGGCCAGCACTGGGAGAGAGGTGCAGTGTGTGTGTACCATACCTGTGAGTACCAAAAGTCAGCGCAAGACAAGTAAATCAACCAAAATTCAGAAGTGAGAACATTTAGCAGCCTTGTAAAAAGGCTATTTTAGGCTATTTAAGGTTTAGGGTTAAAGTAAGGAGTTAGGGAAAATATTGTTATTGATAGATCCAAACTGAACATCACTGCTCTGTCTGTTTTTCCCTCGGGATCAATAAAGTATCTATCTATCTCCCCTTTTTCTTCACACATATTTTATTTTCTGTTCCATTAGGCCAATTCTGTTTAGATTGAGTGGACTGGAACCAGACAGCATCAGCCTAAAGTGAGCCCCTACCCGTCTCTGGATCCTTGGCATCGATAAGGCTCCTCTTCTCCTCCCAGGTTCTACCTGACCTTTAACCCCTGACCCCCCATCCAATATGGGTCTCCACCAATCAGAGCTCCACTCTCTGCTCCTGCTCCCCCTCCACATCCTGGTGTGGCTGTACTCCCTCCTGTCCTTCCTGCCCTGGTACTACCTCACCGGGGCTGGGGAAAAAAGAACCCATGCCACCCGGGTCAAGGCTCGCTCCACCTCCGGCCACTCCGAGGGGCCGTATCGCTGTGTAGACCGCTTCCAGAGCTTGGCCACAGAAGACTTCCCTGGGAAAGACACGCTGGACAAACTGTTCCAGCAAGCCGTGGAGCGTTTTGGGGACTCTCACTGTCTAGGGACAAGAGAGGTACTGAGTGAGGAGAACGAGCCCCAGCCCAGCGGAAAGGTCTTTAAGAAGGTAACCTACATGCATACACCTGTCATATTGCTCCTGCAAGTTGCTCTGAATAAAAGCATCTGCTAAATGACTAAAACGTAAAGGTCGTAATGCTACATACACTTGTCGTAATGCTACATACACTTGTCGTAATGCTACATACAGCTATTCATGCTCAGCTTTGAGTCTGTTTATGTACTTATTTTTTAAGTAAGCCATAGTTCAGAACTCCTAACTCACATTGGTATGTGGTGCCAAACTGCTTTCTCAGTCAGGCAGGAGACGCTTCCTGCTGTGGATGAGCAACCCAGAACTGTGTGTGTTTGCCTCAAAAAGCATCTTGCTTCAATCAGTTTATTCCAGAATAAAAAGTATTACTTTTATTTTAACAGCAAGTTTCAACCTAGACTTGTTTTACTAGGCCTGATCATGTTTCATCAATACTTTCTACAGTAAGATGTACACTAGGCCTGCTCATGTTTCATCTTCATCTGTAGAGGAGACCGGGGTTGGTTGGCACACTTTTCACTCTCTGCCGTGTTTCTCGGGCATAATTTATGTTAGAATATTCTAACCAGTAGCTAATGAAAGGTTAAGGTCTCAGCTATAAATAAATGTAGATAGAAACAATTTGAACATTTAATTCTAACAATTGTTATTTTTCTCGTCTCTCCCTGAGTGCAGGTCAAGAAAGAAAACATTTTGATGTTACATTTTTGTTTCTGTGTCCTTCAAAGGACCAGAAAATAGCTGTTTGCCAACCAACCCTGGTCTCACCTACTGTTAATTATGTTTGTACTACCAGTAGCTAGCTAATTTGCTTTGGCTAACGTTAGCTAGCTATTAGCTGTTGTGAACAAGGGGATCTATGGGCGATGGTACTCCCTTATTTCTGCTTATCATCACCGAAAATGACAACAATGCCTTGCTAGCTGCTAGTTTCCTGAAGCATTATGCCCTGTTCTGAAATAAATCCCTGGGTTTACCGTCATGCTGTGGGCGTTTGGTCAGGAACTGTCGTTTTAATTTGTCCGTTTTGAGAGACTCATTACTAAGCACTTCCTCGCACAAAACACATTGTGGGCGCTCCTCGTTATTTCTCAAAGTTTGTATGAAACCAAGAGAGAGAAAGTCATCGCTGTATGAGCTCGGTCAGAAATTGTGTCTAGCTTGAGTCCATTAGTTGACCGCGGTGAGTGATGGCGAGAGACAAGCCAGTGGCTGACAGCGGATAATCTGCTGCAGAGCGACAGCGCTGCCGCGTGTGGGTCGCGGAGTGATCTTGAAGAAAACTGCAGAAAAAAAGATCCGTCAAACCGCTAAGCACGCGGGCATCTCCCTCCCTCTCGCGCAGCTGTCGAACTGAGCAGAGACACCGCTGCAAAGCAGAGAGCGCACTGAACCGAGAGCACAGTTGCGCTTGACCAAATAAATTCCAGTAATTAATGAAATAATTATACATTTACTCTGACACGTCGCGACGCACCATTAACAGATCCGCGACCGACTTTGGGTGGTGAACCATACTTTTAGAAAGGCTGAAATAGACTAACAGGTGACATTGTCCTCTCTTGCAGCTGATTCTGGGGGAGTACCGCTGGCTGTCCTACCAGCAGGTAGACTCTGTAGTGAATTACATGGGCAGTGGGTTGGCAGCACTGGGCCAGCAGCCTAAGAGTATGGTTGCCATCTTCTGTGAGACCAGAGCTGAGTGGATGATCTCTGCTCAGGCCTGCTTCAGACACAATTTCCCATGTGAGTAATGTACACTGGGCATGCATCCCAAATGGCACTCTATTGCCTACCTACTTTTGATCTAAAATAGTGCACTATATAAGGAATAGGGTGCTATTTGGGGCACATTCTGGGAGGAAATGGAAGGCTCAACAATAGCCAACTGAACAACAACAGGGCTTTCTTTCCAGAAAGTTTGATTAATCATAGTCATGTTGGGATATCTATAAAATATAAAGATAGGTACATTTTATTAGATTTCTATTATATTAGAATGCCTTTTGTTCACTAACATGGAAATGCATTTTGTTCAGGTCAGCACATAACAAATACATTCATACAAATTCAGAGTACTCCGTCATGTACCCAGTTCAGTACTCCGTCATGTACACAATTAGGATGTACATAATTCAAGAATGGGCATAATTGCCAATCAGTCCGGGAGGTATTGTGCAAGAATAAGAGGTACAAAGGGACCCTAACACAATGTCCAAAGTGCATTGACATTGCTCTGTGTTTACACAGTGGTGACATTCTATGCGACACTGGGAGAGGAGGCCGTGGCGTTTGGACTGAATGAGACGGGAGTCACACACCTCATCACCAGCACAGAACTACTGGAGACCAAACTGAAGGTGAGCTAGAACCACCTGACCTAGAACATAGAACCCTAGAACCTAGAACTGATCAGTTGGATTGAAACATGGTGGTGCAGCAGAGTTGAGGGTTTGACCGAATGGACAGAATATACACTGAGTGTACAAAACAGACTGACGAGGTGAATCCAGGTGAAAGCTATGGCCCCTTACTGATGTCACTTGTTAAATTCACTTCAATCAGTGTAGATGAAGGGCAGGAGACAGGTTAAAGAAGGATTTTTAAGCCTTTAGACAATATAGACATGGATTGTGTATGTGTGCCATTCAGGGGGTGAATGGGCAAGACAAAAGATTTAAGTGCCTTTAAACGGGGGTATGGTAGTAAGTGCCAGGCGCACCGATTTGTGTCAAGAACTGCAACTCTGCTGGGTTTTTCACACTCAACAGTTTCCCGTGTGTATAAAGAATGGTCAACCACTCAAAGAACACCCAGCCAACTTGACACAACTGTGGGAAGCATTGGAGGCAACATGGGCCAACATCCCTGTGGAACTCTTTCAACACCTTGTAGAGTCCATGCCCCGATGAATTGAGGCTGTTCTAAGAGCAAAAGTGAGGGTGCAACTCAAAATTAGGAACGTGTTCATAATGTTTTGTACATTCGGTGTACAGTAAACGTATGTGTCAACTAGCCTCAATTTTTAATCTTTCACATATGCGTTGCAATTGTCTGAGACTGTGCCAACTGTAGCTAAGTCACATGTCTGAATGTGTTTTTTTGCATATCCCAACTCTCCCAGAGACACCCTCTGAGAGTGGGGTCACAGCCAGGTATGCATTTCTACTAGCTAAATTAGCTTTTCTCCTCCCTCTACCCTCCAGGGTGTTCTCGCTCAGATCCCTAAGCTGAAACACATAATCTCTGTAGACCAGAGGAGGGTCAGTACAGAGGGATACCCACCTGGACTCGCCATCCACAGCATGGCATCAGTACAGGAGCTGGGGGCACAGCCTGACAACCGTGAGTAACACCAGAGTACTGCATGAGGAATGCTAGAAAATTCCAATTTAGAGCATGGTTTTGGTCCAAACCAGCACTAAAACACTGGTTTCAACTACTTATCAAGACCTTAATTGGCCGAATCAGGTGTGTAAGAGCTGTTGAACCAATGGCTGTGTCTGTTACAGTGAAGTGAGACTTATTGGACCAACGACTGTCTCTGTTACAGTGGCTAGGCCGGTGGTGAGTCCTCAACCATCAGACCTGGCTGTATTGATGTACACCAGTGGTTCTACAGGCAGACCCAAAGGAGTCATGGTCATCCACAGAAACATCACCGCTGGAATGACCGGACAGTGTGAACGCATCCCTGGCCTGGGGTGAGTGACAGTTGGGTTTAGTTGTTTTACAGGGGTTCTCACACTTTTGTGATAGCAAATTCATCAGGGACCCCCTCATAATCAAAACACAACAAGGAGTTTTAATATAACATCGGCAGTGCATGGCCGAACGAACCAAGTTCCGGGCCCTGGGAAGGAACATTTTAAAGGCGGGCCTCTTGGAATCGGAGAGACATTTTTTAACGCCAATTTCCTGTAATTCTACAAATTTTGTCATGGGACAGAGATTTTTTGTTATTGCAGCTTTAAAGCTAATATCCGGGGGGGGGGTCATACAAGATGTATTGATTTTAAAATATTTAATTGGTGGAGTAGTAATATTCATTTCAACAACAAAATACGTACTATATATACAGTGCCTTCGGAAAGTTTTCAAACCTCTTGGCTTTTTCCCACATTTTGTTACGTTACAGCCTTATTCTAAAATGGATACAAAAATATATCCTAATCAATCTCTTGGGGCGGCAGGTAGCCTAGTGGTTAGAGTGTTAGGCCCGTAACTGGAAGGTTGGAGGATCGAAGCCCCGAGCTGACAAGGTAAAAATCTGTCGTTCTGCCCCTGAACAAGGCAGTCAACCCACTGTTCCTAGGCCGTCATTGTAAATAAGAATTTGTTCTTAACTGACTTGCCTAGTAAAATAAAGGTTAAAAAAAAAAAAACACACACAATACCCCATAATGACAAAGAAAAACTGGCTTTTAGAAATTTTTGTTAATATTTATATAAGTATTCAGACCCTTTACTCAGTACTTTGTTGAAGCACCTTTAGCAGCGATTACAGCCTCAAGTCTTCTTGGGTATGATGCTACAAGCCACTCCTGAGTTGTCTTGGCTGCGTGCTTAGGGTCGTTATCCTGTTGTAAGGTGAACCTTCGCCCCAGTCTGAGGTCCTGAGAGCTCTGGAGCAGGTTTTCATCAAGGATCTCACTGTACTTTGCTCTGTTCATCTTTCCCTCAGTCCTGACTAGTCTCCCAGTCCCTGCCTCTGAAAAATATCCACACAGCATGATGCTGCACCGTAGGGATGGTGTCAGGTTTCCTCCAGACATGACGCTTGGCATTCAGGCCAAAGAGTTCAATCTTGGTTTCATCAGATCAGAGAATCTTGTTTCTCATGTTCTGAGAGTCTTTAGGTGCATTTTGGTAAACTCCTATCGGGCTGTCATATGCCTTTTACTGAGGAGTGGCTTCCATCTGGCCACTCTACCATAAAGGCCCGATTG